>CM032626.1:38750479-38882327 GCA_019097785.1 Fraxinus excelsior | reverse complement strand
TGTGATTTGCTTTTATCTCACACATATTTGTGGATCGTACAAAGATGAAAATAAGATGGCAGCTCAAATAATCATAAAAATCATTCTTCATTCTCAAGAGAAAATTAAACAAAATAACGTCTTACTCGTTTTCCTTTGTCATGCAATAAAATCTTCTTCCTAGGTTAAGTTTTGTCTACAAAGTCTTCGACAAATATTTGGAAATTCGCCCACTTGTTCTTGGAAACAACAGCACATGTGAACTTGTCTTCGAACTTGTTCACCCTGAAGGCGATATTATCCTTCAAAACAACAGCATATATTTTCCAATGACATGGATCTTTACACCTCGTTGGAACCGTGTGTCGTTCTTCAAGTAATAAATAGGCCTTTAATTTTTTACTGAATACTCTACCAGATAGTTTTTTTTGGTGTAGTGTCAACTATCGAGTGTGTAACCACGGTATTCCTCCACCACAAGTGAGGTTCTATTAAATGACAAAAAAAAAAAAAAATCCCTTTGAAGTTCTATTCAAATTACGTCGAAAACTCTACTGCATAAAATAAAAGGAAACGAAACTTACCCAATTGAAAACGAGCTTCACTTATGTCTGTCTTCGGATTGAAGATTACTTCATTCACCTTTCTGCGTGGTTTGTCATCATCATAAACGCTATTTAAGCTCTATAGCTCATTCTACAAACGGTAATGAGACTGAACATCGTCAACTAGTGGTTCTTTTTTTAAAAAAAAAAAAAAAAATTGATTTGCCATTTTTGGTTGGGGATTTTTAATTACTGTAATTAAGTTATTCAACGAGTCCTCATCTAGAATAGTCTATGTTATAGAATAAGTAATAACCAACCATCTAGAATTGTATTGCATTAAAGAGTATTTAATGGATAGTGATTAAGCAATTGAAAGATGCATTTATTTTGGTAGGAAGGGTTGAAATTAGATTTTTAGTAAATTTTAATAAATAAATTGATGAAATGTATATTTGAAAAGTTGTGGTTTTCATAAAATATATAGTTAAAATTTGTTTTTAACTTTGACTTAAATCTGCCAAACGGATGCTATATAGAACAAGTTCATTAACTAGCTTCTTCAACCTCTTAAAAATTCTCCTAAAGTATTATTCAAGTCTTCTTCCTAATGAAGTAGTAGTACTAGAGCCCGCAGGGTCTTTTGAAAGAAATGACAAATTATATGGTTCCTTTTCAAGTTCTATCAATTGATAAGAGCAACTACGACAAATTGAGTGCTGAAATGAACGCATTTTCTGGTCACAAGATCTACGGGAGATCGTAAAGAAGTGATACAATGAGCCAAGAGATGAGGCTACTGTACCTCAAGGGCAAATGAACTCTTTGAAGGATTCAAGAAAGCTCTGTATCTCATTTACCAATCACTTGATGATGATGGACTTGAGGGAATTTCAAATGATAGTACCTCAAAAAAAATTAACTTGGGATATGCTTCAAACTGTCTACAATGGAACAAAGAAATTCAAGAAGATTTGTCTTCAAACTATAAGAGGCGAGTTCGAATATCTTCAAATGGAAGAATTTGAATCTATTTTTGAATATTTCTCTAAATGGCTACTTGATTGAAAACAAATTGTGAGAACATAATGTTAAAATTATAGAGAGAAATCTATGATCTTTAGATCCAAAATTTATGCATATCTTAGTCGCCATTCAAGAAACTAAAGATTTGGAGACCATGACCATTTAAGAACTCATGGGGTCTTTTCAAGCCTGTGAAGAAAGACAAAAGAAAAAGCAAATTACATTAGAACGGGTGCTTCAAACAAAGTTCTCGTCGAAGGAAAACAATAGAGCAATTTCAACAATGAAAGAGGAAGGTGACGCAATTGTGGTCGTGGTTGTAGCCATGGCCGAGGAAGAGGGAGAATATAAAACATCCAACCATGAAGAAAGTAGATAAATTTCATATGTAAGCAATTATATAATCCTAATACCAAAATCTTTAGAATTCATGATTTTCACATATAGATTAATTGATCAAGAGACATACCTTGATCCATAGCTATAATTGAAAGATTTAAACCTGTAAAATAGGAACTAATAAAATTTAGAAATTGTTCTCTCTTTTTTCCTCACTGTAACTAAATAATTAATTTAATGGGTTTCATTCACTTTTATAGGCAAAGAGAGGCAATCCAAGGATCATAAAAACTATTCACTTTCCATCAAAGTGGATAGCTATAAAAAAAACTACCACTTCTCAATGGACCGATAGAATTTTAACAATAATAAACCACTTTAATTAATTTATTAATAATATTTTTTGTACCACATTAATTGGTTTTACATTTTCTCACTTGGTCCATGTAATATTACATCGTTATATGATTTATAAATTTAATGCGCATATATATAAAAAAATCCCTCATACATTGGTCACTTAATATATCATCCTTAAATAGAGTCTAATAAGAGTCATATAGGTTTTACACCATCATTTAAGCATAATTCCTTCCATGTACTACAATATTAGTCCCTACATAACATGACATGTAATGAGAAGTTCGATAACTCTATTTCAATAATGTCTTTGAAAAGACTGTCACGTCAACATTCATATAATTCATTCATGTACATATACCAACTATTATGACATGAATAATATTTTGTAAAAAAAAAAAAACAATAGATAAACGAGCTCAAAGTGTCAATTACATAAATTTCATAATGTCAATGATTATTTTCAATAATGTTCATTCTTTCCACATGTTCATTAAATGTCTTCGGTAGCAGTTCATTCATTAGTGTATCTGCAATCATAAGATTGATACTAATATGTTTGATTGAAACCTTTTGTTTTTGAACTTCTTCTTTAATGTCAAAGTACTTCAATTCCATGTGTTTAGTATATTTAGAGTACTTGTCGTTCTTTGAAAAGAAGACTGTTGCAGAATTGTCACAATAAAGTTTCGGCGACTTAGTAATACTATCGACAATTCCAAGCCCCGAAATAAAGTTCCGTAACTAATTTCCTTGAACCGTGACCTCAAAGCACGTCACAAACTCAGCTTCCATAATGGATGCAACAATGATCAACTGCTTCACACTTTTCCATGATATAGTCCCTCCAGCTAAAAGGAATAGATAACAAAATGTAGACTTTCTAGTATCCACACATCCAGCAAAGTCTGAATCTGAATATCCAATAACCTCCAAATATTTTTGTTCCATGCAAGTATCTCAACACTTTCTTTGCAGCTTTCCAATGATCAAGTCCTAGGTTACTTTGATACATACCCAACATTCCAACAGCAAAACTAATATCTAGTCTGAACATACATTAAACTCCCCACAAGAGATGCATAAAGAATAGCTATCATTTGTTTACGTTCCAATTCATTCTTAGTACATTGCATGAGACTAAATGTGCCTCCTTTTTGAATTGGAACGACACACGCTGAACAATTTTCATCTTAAATCTCTCTAAAACTTTATTAATATATGCTTTCTGAGACAAGCCTAAGAATCCTTGTGACGTATCTCGGAATATTTCAATTCCAATCACATAGGTTGCCTCTTCCATATCTTTCATTTCAGAACTTTTAGAGAGAAATTTCTTAGTCTCATATAATAGACTAAGATCATTAGTAGCTAGCAAGATGTCATCAACATACAGAATCAAAAATATAAATTTGCTCCCACTGATCTTTAGATATATATATATCGATCAATGATGTTTTCTTTAAATCCAAAGGAAGTAATGGTATCGTTGAACTTAAGATACCACTGACGGGAAGCTTGTTTAAGTCCGTATATTGATTTCTTTAATTTACACACCATGTGTTCCTTTCTTTCAACTGAAAAACCTTCAGATTGATCCATATAAACTTCTTCATCTAAATTTCCATTTAGAAATGCGATTTTCACATCCATTTGATGTAATTCTAAGTCATAATGGGCTACTAAAGTCATTATAATTTTGAGTAAATCCTTCTTGGATACTGGCGAAAATGTCTCCTTATAATCAATATCGTCTTTTTGAGTAAAACATTTAGCAACAAGTCTAACTTTATATCTTTCGATATTACCATTAGAGTTGCGCTTAGTCTTAAAGATCTATTTGCATCAAACTAGTTTACACGATTCAGGTAATTCAACGAGACCTCAGACTTCATTATGTTCCATAGATTTTAACTCATCTTTTATGTCATCTAACCATTTATCAAAATTGCACTCTCGATGGCGTGTGAAAATGAAACTAGATCGTCATCAACAATTTCTAAGTCAAATTCAAACTCTTGTAGGTAAACCACATAATCATCAGAAATAACATGTCTACGTTGTCTTTGTGACCTTCTTAATTCTATTTATTGTGGTTAATTTAGTGAAGTTCATTAATAGCAACTTCATTATGAGATGTTTGATTATTTATTTTTTGTTCTAGCAAATTATCATATTGTTCAACAATTCGAGGAACACCAACATTAGAAAAAGTTGAGGGAAGAGAAACTCGAATTATAACTTCTCGTATTTCCACATTTTATAGTTCCAAACTCCCACTATCTTCATTCTCAATGAACCTAGCATTTTCAGTTTCAATAATTCTAGTACTTGATTAGGACAATAAAATCTATATAGCCAATGAAAATTCCACCGAGTATTCTTGAACCCAGTTTCTTTTCATGTGGATTATAAATTCTTGCTTCTACCAAGAAACCCCAAACATGTAGGTGCCTTAAATTTGGTTTCCTTCCTGTTCACAGTTCAAAAGGAGTCTTTGGAATGGCCTTACTAAGAATCCTGTTTTGCAAATATATAATCGTCTTTAATGCAAACATCCACAAAGAAGTGGGTAACGAAAAATTGCTTAACATACACCTAACCATTTCTATCAGAGTATGATTACGCCTTTCAGCTACATCATTTTGTTGTGGTGTACCTGTCATAATGTATTGAGAACATATGTCGCGTCTTTCAAGAAATTTATCAAATGGACCAGGGTGTTGTCCAATTTCATCATATCTTCCATAATATTCACCATCTCTATCAGATCTAGTGATTTTCACCTTTCTATTTAATTGTCGTTCAATTTCATTGACAAAGATCTCTAAAGCATTTACAGTTTGAGACTTTTCATGCAGAAGATAGACATAATCATAATGTGAAAAGTCATTAATAAAGGTGATAAAATAATTTTCTCCACCAAATGATAGAACATCAAAAGGCCAACATATATCGGTGTGTATTATTTCAAGAAGTTGTGTGATTCTTGTGGCTCCTTTTTTTGTGCGTTTGGTTTGTTTGCTCTTAATACAATCCACACGAGTTTCGAGATCACTAAAATCCAAGTCGAGAAAGATTTTATTCTTTAATAATCTTTCTATCATTTTCTTGGATATATGACCCAAACGTTTATGCCACAAGTTAGCAAATCATTCATTCAATAAACCATGTTTAATACCAACATTATGATGCAGGGTTAAAAGTGTCTCGACAAAGAAGTTATCAAGCTTTAATTATATAAGCCATCACAAACAGTAGCAGAACCAATAAGATTGTTTAAGTAAATCTAAATGGTGTCATGTGTCTAAAATCAAACGGTAGGTTCCAATAGCTTCAATAGAAGCTTTGACTCGATTGCCTATCAGAACAAACTTTTCATTTGGATTTATGATTTGGATTGAAAGGAATTCCTGTATCGTATTAATAACGTGAGTGATATATCCAGAATCAGTCCACCAAGTATTATAAGGAACTTCTGCCAAATTAGATTCGAAACATACATAAGAAATAATCTTACCTTTACTTTTGAACTGTGTCTTACGTTTTAGGCGGTCCTTTTTATAGTGCCCAAGTTTGCGATAGAAATGATACGTATTTTTCTTGTGTTCCTTATTGTAGATTTGGGAGAAGACTCATTTATCTTTAGCTGTCCTTGCTTAATACCATTTTCATATCTTTTCTTATATTTCTTAAATTAAGCATTGTCTCCTTTTGCATGAGCATACTGTGCAATTCATTCACATTCCATTATTCCTTTAAGATATTATAGTTCGTATGAAACGGATCATACTCAGGAGGCAAGGAGTTGATGATAAACTGTACCAGAAAGTTTTCACCTACAATCATCTCATGGTGGTTAGGGTACACATTAGTGTGTCAGCAAGTGATTTGTCAACTGTTTGGGAACATTCTTCCACAAACTTCATATATTCCTTAGGAATCTTAGTTTTAGGGATAGTGGACTTGATGTTCTTTGCTTAAGGTCATTCGTATAAACATTAGGCTTAATTTGTTTAATGAGATCGGCATGTTTAATACGCGCCTAGGCGGGATAATACGCGCCTAGGCGGCGCATTTTCGCGCATTTTAGAACATGGCTTAAAACATTTAAATTCAAATAACATTAAATGTATAACATAGTTCTCCTTTGGGTGATATTACATTATACCATCATAATAAATATAATGATGCTAGTTAGTTTCACGTAATTGATTATTAAATATATCTTAATCAAACATGTCTGATATCTTTGGATATACAAAGCACATTTAACTAAGTATATCAATTAATCACGATCATGTTCAAGATTAATAAAATTAACTGATCAGCCTTTGAAAGATCTATAACAATTTTATTATCTATGAACGTCAATATACTCTTGACAAAAATAATAATAATGACATCTTCATTCATAAGCATCAAACCATCAAGAATAATTAACAAATAAATTATGTAATTTGGCGTTTGCAATATCATAATGTTTGGCCACTTTGGTGACTAACAAACAACATTACTCGAACATTAATTACATAAACAAAACATTTTATCACTTAATGTTTAGTTATAAATTGACGATAAATAAACAAGGCACAAAAGGTAATTTGTTAAACTAACTAAAATCTGAAAATAAGTGGCCACTAACCAAAAACAATCAAAGAAAGGTTTATATCACTTCCTATCCTCCTTCCATAATCAGTGATGCTTAAAAAAAATTCTATCATCCTCACATATTCAATTATAAACAAATAAACCCATTATGAGAATCCGAAATCCTTAGAAAAATGAGTACCGGTAATGTCTTTCCTTCAATTAATTGGTTTGCGTATATCAATATGTGTTACTGTCCCTTCTCTTAAAGAACAAGGCTCAATTGCCATACAGTTCGTGGACAGTAAAGCATATAAAGAGTGCTCGCAATTTTAATGCACATTCAAAAGCAAACAAAAGATTAAATTTCTGGGCGACTTGCAGTTTCTGGTGATTCCCTTCCGACATTAATTTCTAATTATTCTTTTAGATCTTGATTCATAAATCGATAAGAACAATTAAGGATCGATAAATGGAAAAAAAAAATCTTTAAAGGAAAATCAAAAATCTTTAAAGGAAAATCAAGAACTCTCTAACTTGGCTCTGATACCACATGTAAGCAATTATATAATTCTAATACCAAGATCTTAGAATTCATGATTTTATAGATTAATTGATCAAGAGACATAGCTTGATCCATAGCAATAATTAAACCTTTAAAATAGGAACTAATAAAATTTAGAAATTGTTCTATCTCTTTTCCTCACTGTAATTGAATAATTAATTTGATGGGTTTCATTCACTTTTATAGGCAGAGAGAGGCAGCACAAGGGTCATAAAAACTATTCACTTTCCATCAAAGTGGACAGTCATAAAAATTTGTCACTTCTCAATGAACCAATATTAACAATAATAAACCACTTTAATTAATTTATTAATAATATTATTTGGACCACATTAATTGGTTTTACATCATCTTCAAAAAGATATTATGGAAGAGGTATGACATCGATACAATTGTAAAAACTTGAGCATTATGCTTGAATGTAGAGCTACTAATCAAGTTGAAGTAGAAAATTTTGTAGAAAATGAGAAGAAACAAGACTTCATTTGAATGAAAATCAACACTTTGTACCTCGACACCAGTGCTAGCAATCACATGTGTGGAAATAAAAACATATTTGTGAAACTTGATGAATCAATGAGTGACAATGTCACATTTGGAGATAAATCCAAAATTCCAGTAAGAGGCAAATTAATATTTTGAGTTTGGAACAATTTCTAGAAAAAAGTCATAACATTTATATGAAAGAAAAAAGCATTTCACTAAAAGGTTGTAAAAATAATTTCATTTCTAAGTACCAACGACAAATAATAGAACATTTTTGTTTGCATATTCAAAATAATGTTGCAAAATGCTTGAAGGTTTGTATAAAAGATACATCGTGGCTATGGTATCTAATGTTTAAGCACCTCAATTTTGATGATTTGGAGTTTCTATCCAACAAGAGAATGGTGTGAGGATTGCCATTCATCAATCACATGAATCAATTTTGTTAAGGATGCCTATTTGGGATGCATTCGGAAAGAGCTTGCCGAAAGAACAAGCACAAGAGCAAAGAAGTCACTAAAACTCATTCATACTGATATGTGTGGGCCAATCTTTTTAGCTCCCTTGGTTAGAGCAATTATTTCTTCGTATATATTGATGATTTTAGTAGAAAAATGTGAGTTTTAAAATAATGAGATGATTATTGGTGATTATTTAGTATTATCATAATATATAGATAAGTTTTATCTAGTTCAGAGAGTATTTTATTTCAATTGTAACTCTTATTTTATACCATATAAATACTGGTATTGATTCTCAATAAAATACACACTTGAATTTTAACGTTTACATGTTCTTCACTTCTTGTTCTATTATTTTTATAACTCGTTATCAGTACGAAAACTTAATTCTTCAAAGTTTAAAGAATGTAGTAATTTTCTTTAAACATAATAATCTATCATATGTACCAAAATTAATTTGGTGACATGTGAATTTTTTTTCATCAATTCACGCATCCAATTCATGTCTTTAATAGCTTAAGTAATTGAGTAAAAATCATATCTAATTATTCATGCATCCAATTCAAAATTTCACGAATCTTGAGGCTGCCTACGCACTCTTCTTTACAATTCACATGTATCAACTCTGTAATCGTTCCAATTGATACACATATTTGTGCCTATTAATTATGCTGTAATGAATTCTTGAATATCAGTTTGTGCTGCCATCATTGCTTTGCCTTCATAGATGTAATACTATTTATACAATGAACAAACATGCGCGTCCACCGCAATTAATTCATGCATGCAATTCTATACATATTAATTCTATCTCCCGATTCTTGATTCTATAATATATTAATTATGTCTTTAATGCATGTTCGGAGATTTTAGTCCTACCTTATGTGTATATGAATATTTTTTTTCTAATAGGGTATGTCACTTAAATTTTAGTCTTGTACTACTATACTTACTAATAATAATAGGATCATATAGCATGTTCGGCTAAGCTTAAAAGGTGTGTATCTGACTCGATTTGCTTATTTTTTGTTATGTATGCGTATATATAGGTTTCATGATCACGATACGAACGCATCAGCAATTTTCATTGTTAACAAATGCTAATTATTCCAGTAAAAATACACAGGCAGATTCAAGATTTGTAATGAATACATCACATCACACTACAATCTAAACATATCCATACAACTTAGATTTTGCTCGAGCTCGGTGTCTGATTTTGTTGCAGAAGTTGCATTAAAGGCCAGAAGATGTCCAGACGATGAAAGTTTCTCGAGGCCTGAATGGTAAGAGAGATTAAAAACAGAAATAAGGATAAATGCTAAAGCGGACAAAATGATGTGAGGCCGAAAAGTAATGAGAAATGAAGAATTATAAATGGTAACTTCGAAGTTAAGAACATGCCTAGTCCATAAGCCACGTTATTCTGATACTAGTACTACTTATACCATTTATTTTTCATCTCACCGATTAGCTTCCAACAATTAACGCTACATGGAAGATTGTAACATCCTTCTATCATCGACATATAGAAACTAACGCCGATTTTCATCTTACTACAAAGTAATATCAATAATAAGAAGAAAATATCCAATCAAAAATTGATCTCACATCCACGGTCAAAAGCTATTATTGATATGGCCATTATGCAGTTCTTCCCAGTTAAGCTCTAGAGGAAAAGACAAACTTTAGTGCCTATTCTGCAGGCAGTATACACAGCGATGGAATAATTTGTTTTAATGCAAGTTACCTATCGAAATCTGCTTATCTTTTTATGAATATTTTTACCATATTTTTTTGAAGGTAGCATTTCTACTCTCTCATTGTCTAAACCTGTGTTTCTACTTTCTCAACAATTTCTCCTTGTTTGTTAAGATCAAACTAAGGAAACAGAGATAGTTTCAGAATAGACTCGGACCATTTACGCAGAAAGACATGAAAATGATCGCCTGATCAATCAAAGAACTATTTCTTCACCTAAGAAATGTGTGTCTTTGACAATAATCAGGAACTTGCCTATCCGTTTTGTGAAGTTCAAATGATTCCGCTATGAAATCAGGTGTGGTCATTGTCCTTCTTGCTCATGTTAATGTTTCCTCAAGACTGAATTAAGATTATACATATTACATTTAGATGCTTTGGGTATTCTATGACACATTATGGATTTTGGATCAAAATAATTTCAAAATCACCAGGTGTACTATGTTGGTCTATCCTTCCAGATAAGTACTTTAGATAAAACTGCAGTAAATACTCCTCAATTTTGAATCATTAGGAATTGTCATTCGCTAAAGTATAATACAAGCAGATACGAACAACTAAAAAAGCATCAATATCTTCTAAGTTACTGAATGCATGCAGACGGAATCATCATATGTATACAATAAATTCTATGGCGCAAGTCTGGGGAATAATGTAATACCTCAACAATAAAGCAGGCCCATGTATTGTCTGAGCGTCTTTCCATCACACCCTTGAGCACAGTTAGTTGTAAATTATAAATCACATCAGCAATTTCCATAAAGCGAGTGTGGTCATTGCACAGCATCTGATCAAATATGAATAAGTAAAAATAAGTCATACTGCATCCACCGCAAAGGCCTTCCATATTATTGTTGAGAAAAATAGTTTAAACACTAGCACGGCCAAAGCCATGGGCACAATAATTAGATGGCCTGGGATACCTCTATAAGCATGTGTCCAGGGTGCTCGAGATCTTTCACTACTATGGGGTAGACTTGTTGCTCACTTCCTAATTCCACAGCCCAGCTTGTCCCATTTTCACAATCACTGTTACCTTCAGGTCTTTTGGGAATGTTTTCATCAGTTTCCTGTCAAGGTATTCATTAGCTATGAATAACTGCATTTTAGCACATTCCTGTTTAATGTGATTAAAATCAAGAAAAGTGGAATCAAGTAAGAAAACGTAATTGATGCTCAAAGAGGGTCTGATGGCTTTTTTTTCTTTCTTTCCTTTCATTTTCTTTATCCAAACCCTCCAAGTAATAGAAACATAATGTGACTTCAGAAAGAAATCTTTAATAATTTTTTCTTTCATTTTGCACTTTGGATGATAACAATTTTAGGATTAAGAAATTCTTTCCTAGATTCTGATACAAATTAACACCAAGGCAATGGCTTTGCACATTAAATTTTAATGCCAGAGCATTAGTTTCTGGATTAAATATGAGGTCAACCTATCTTTTGTACCTATTTATAGAAAAGTAATGAAGAAGAGTACAAAAATAAATGATCAATGAACTTATACGAATGCATTTACCTCAACAATCTAAACAAAATGCTTGACAATTCTAAAGCCAAAAATACACCTCAATTTTTCTGACGCCACAATTTAATCCTACCTCAAGAGATTTCTTAGTGCAGTTACAGATAACAGCACCAGCAATAACCACCCCCCCCCCCCCCCCGGGGGGCATCTATACAAAGGGTAATTTCTGAAAGTTACAGTAAAAAAGAAAAGAAATATAAAACGTGAACTCATTTAACACAAACACTTTTAGAAATACATCATCCTTTAAAGGTATTTCACAGAGAGGTGGGTGACATTGTTACCTCTTTCAGAGCTTGCTGCCTCAATTTATCAGCCCGATCAGTTACACTTCTTAAGAAGAGCATGTGTTTTACGGTTCTGTCTAGAAGTCCATCAATGCTACACTGCATTCATAATAGAAAATAAAGCAAAAAATAATTACTTCAAGAGATGAAAGGTACAATGTAAGGCACTAAGCACAAATACTGCAACACGCACTTTTGCACCATTTGGGACAAGCTCCCGCAGCTCCTTGATCCGATCTTGGATCAATTGTCTATCTCGTGGTCTAGGTTTCTGCTTATCCCCAGCATGGACCCTTCTCTTGTTGGTACTTGACAGGCTTAGTCTTTTACCCGGGTTCTCAGATCCATTTCCTTTCCTCTGCTTCTGTTCGTGCGTCAATTCACTCCTGGTGCTTTCAATTGAAGATGCCGAAGGCAACAAATAAGCTACTCTATTCCTTCCCTTGGCTGTAAAGGGAGGTGTTGCAAAGTTCCAAGGAACTGGATCTTCTTCCACCAAGGCAACTCGTTTGGATTGACTGGGTCTTTTGGAGGCACCCAGAAATCCAGTTGACATCTTCGTTGAGCTTGCACAGTTGAATTTGTTAGATGAATTGTCATTGGAGGAATTATCATCAGTGTTATCACATGCATTGGCAACAAGATCTTCTAAAAGGTGTCCAATATCGTCTTCTTTTACAGAAAATCCATGAGCTCCCATCCCAGAAAACTCCATGTTGCAGGTGAGATCACTATCAGGGATCAAACTGCAAGCTTCATTGTGACCTGAGATAGACAAGTCATGTTGGTATTGACCAGGGTTCCCGGAGACTGCTGGTCCAAGTGCCTTGTGCAGTTCACTGTCCCCAGGAAAGCTCAAAATGTTGCCTACACTTTCGCAAATGCTGTTATGACAATCCTTGGCAGAAAGAGTTGGTACAGTTACACCTGGCTCAGTGTAAAAACCTGTCATGTCATTGATATATTCTCCACACATCCTTGTATCGAAGTCATCACTGTAAGGGAAGGTGCTGATGTTTTCCTCCAGACAAAAGGAATTGAAGATGTTACTCTCTGTTATATCTGATTTGTTAGCTTCACGTGATAGATGCATGGGTTGTGGTTCAGCTGCATGAATCATGCCTAATGATTGCCTGCTGATTCTGCTCTCAATCACATCTTCAAGAGTATACGGAACATCCTTTACAAACATGCCACTTAAATCTGTGACCATACGCGCTGGCATATTCTGATTTGCACTAGATATATTGTGACATATTGAACTGGCACTGTCAATGGTCTTCTGATTTTCGTTCATTTTATATATGTCAGTGAACATTTGCTCCTCTAAGTTATCCATGAGAGTAGACATAAGCAATAACTGCTGATTTGGAGAATCTCTATCACATGCCTCAAAATTTTTATGGGCCTCAAATTCAGCTTTGAGATAAGTACCTATTGCTGCATCTTCTGCTACCTGATTTATCAAAGAGAAAATTAGAAATTGCACAAATGATAAAGACAAAAATGAATAATCCTAAAGCAACACAAGAAAAGAGAAAAGGGAACAGTTTCCAACAAACAGGTTTTCCCCACATAGCCACACATGTAAATGCGAAAGATGTGCCAGTAGTGATATTATGAGAATTGAAATACAAACCACTTCCATTGATCCAAGCTGTAGAACTCCGTGGGGAAGCACTGGCAAAAGCAATATTGTCTGCATGAACATCATATAAACAAGATATCAGGTGATTAATTTGAAGTTAACATATTTTAAAATGCACAGGCACGTGCACAAAGAAAAAAATAAATGAAATGACACCACTATTTTAAGCAGAGTATTTGGTTGTCTTACCTTTATGCCAGCCAAAAACTGAAGCAGCCACTCCTGTGGACACTGTCAACAAAATTTACTTACTAAGTCTTCGTTTTCATATTTGACCAATATGAAAGTAAAGCTGAATAACAGATTTTGATCCTGAGACTCACCCCAGCAACTAAAGCAGAACAAAATTCATCGGTGGTCATGCTATCGGAATAAATCCAGCGAGGGTTCCCAGTACATGCTGCCTCGCCTACAACTCTGCTTCATTGCAGACTCAAAATCAGTTTATAAAATATATGATTTATACATCAATAGTACAGGTGAAATCAACTTATAAACAAAACTTCTCAACTTGCTATTTTCTTGGTTCACTATTCAACCAGGTTTTACTGAATACCTAAGCAAGCAACCATGAGTTCCTCATCCAAGTTTTTGGAATTAGTTGTTATATTCATTCCATGATTCACAAATATCAGTGATTCACTGGCTTGTCATGGAGCAATTAAAAAAGCTATTTCCCAAAAATGAATTGATGGTAGGGAAAGGGTTTTAGGTGGAACCACTAAAGCATCAAATGACTCCAGGCACAACACATACAAACTAACGTAATAAGTAAATAGGAATAAAAATGTAAAATAGAATAACAGAAAAAGAACTTTCTTGTTTAGGGTAGATAAATCTTACCCCTTTCCAAATACATGATATGCATTTGACATCTCAGCAACGGCAAGAGCAATTGGATATTCACTTGGATTTTCATCAGGTACATTTGATTTATAAGCTGAGGAAAATATCTCATTTGAATATTTTAAGCCGAAATAATCTATTTTGCCCTCCATTGGATCTCTCAGCTTCCAATTGTCACAGAAGCCATCTTCCCATACAAATATCCTGAGACATTAGTTAAAACTGATGATTAATCCATACGACGAGAATTATTGTTTATATTCCATAAAATTAGCGAGTGTGAAATGTATTTTTTATAGTGAAAATTATATCTTTGTAATTTTAGTAGTATGACATGTCGATGCTAATGAGGCCACTAGTAAAAGAAAAAGAAATCAACCAGCAGCCCTGCCTTGATGAAATTAATCATAGTTCATTATTTTGACTCAAGAACGGCTTGAAAATGATCTATAAGCAGCATTTTGCAAAATAATCCTCGAAATTTTTATCCTTGGTGAGAATCAAAGAAGTGAAGGGCTCAAAACATAGATATGATGCGGCCTGCATGTACCAACGTGAAAGAAATTGAAAAGGTAAGAAAACATGCTAAGGGAACGTGAAAGAACTAACATCGTATGGTAATGATCTTATAAGCTGGCAAATCTTGTTAGATTGTTTCTATCATACTTCATTCCCCTTTGGGGATGCAGATGAACATATTCAAGCAATAGTTTTATCATAGGGTAAAGTTGATTTGTTAGTTTGGAACTTTAGAAACTCATAATAAGAGGCAGGCACTAGGTGCGAGTAAGAAGATAAGAAGGAGAGAACAAAACTCAAGCTTGTTAACTGGAAATTGCAATACAGTGACAAGTTATGTTCCTTATTTAAGATGTTGCACATTATGGAGTCTAACAAACAATGAATGTACAACCTAGTGGAATTTATAAAATGCGGCCATAGAAAGGGCTGAGAGTTTGACTTACATTTCATGTTGCTGCTTAAGCTTCCAGAACACTGCATAATTCCACTGAGAATTGTAGCAGAGTCTTTGGAGGAACGACCTCAGGGAAGTAATCCCCATAAATTAAACTATTATGAAAAAATAAATATCCAGTAGATGAAATAAGCAACCAGTTGTCACAAAAGCATTCACTAACTGCCCCGATATGATCCGCGTCCTGCTTGTACTATCCATAGACCAGCTCTTCGCTTCATTGGTGGTTCCATCGGGTTTAATAACAATAAATCCAACATTTTACACCTTTTTTCAACTATCGGTGGAAATTTCACTGGCTATAAAAGATTATTAAAGGTGGAGGAAATTAATGAAAGAACACACTAGAGACATCTCAGCCATTATATTATAACCAACATAGGAGGAAATTGTGAGTCAAAGTATTGAGTGGGTGATCAGATCTGAACCAAAGCTACAAACTGAATCAAGGTTAAAGCACCAGCAGTTCCTTTCGTAAAATAGATTTGAAGTGCCGAAGTTGGAAAAGACAATATGCACCTAAATAAGAAGTATAAACAAAGAAATATAAATTTCATCTGCATGATTATTAGGAAACAAATAAAAGAAAGACAGTGACTAACACAGGAAACTACAACTCCTCCTGAACACCAAAGGATTCTAGAGTCAACCAATTGATTTCTCCTTATATGTTCCCATTGATATTTATAACTATAAATTATAATCCAAGCAAATAAAAACAATTGGATACAATTACATTTAATTAATAAAACATCAATTTAAGGCATAAAAATTTCCACAGCAAATTCCTCTGAGAATCATACATGTATCTTAATTTCATATTTTCAAAACATGTAATTTGTGCGTTTCAATGTTCTTATATATATTCCCTGACATTTAAACACAGGAAACGAAGTTTCAGAGCAATTGAATTAATGTTTGGTGATTTAAAAATAGAGAATCCGGTTCTAAAGAGAAGTTGAACAAGCTGCTTGCTAGTTCTATATGACAAAAAGCAGAGATTTACAAAAATAATGCAATAGCTTCGAAAATTCAGTACTAAAAGTACTTCAACTATTAGGTTGAAAAATTACCTCTAATAATTATGACGAGCTATTCAAAATCTAAATTCCACGAAAATAAAAAACTGTGATTCCATACTAACTTATTAGGAGAAAATAAGATAACACTTTCTAATACATTTTTCTCCTAGTTTATCAAAATTATAAGGAAAAAATAATTTAACCGCTTGAAAGAGTGACTGAATTTACTTACAGCTTCAAATAATTGAATCGTGATAAAGATCAAACTCGTTGGCTTCCATTTCTATTGCTTCGAGATTAATCGTACACAAACCGAGATTTCGTTTGTTCTTAAGATTCTGCTGATCGGGAGAAAAGGGGACGCTATTGCTCTTAGTGGGAAGACTTTCGAGAGCCAGTATATTATACTGTTATAAATACTTCTGTTTCCCCGTTGGCTCAGTGGGCTACTGCTGTGATAAATTGTGACGCCTTTTTCTCGTCGTTTTCCGGATTTCAAAATTGTTCAGAGTTGGATTTAATGATAAAAGTGAAATCTTTAATGTAAAAATTAATTAAATTAATTTGTATTGTACCTTTACAAGTTGAGGTACATCTGCGTATCTCTCTCTAAGAATTGATGTGAAATAGTCTCAAGATCACTACTAATGATATCAGGCAAATCAAGTTAGGGTTCGTTTGATAGTGTTTATGTTTTCACTTCTATTTGTTATAGAATAATTTCTTTTAAAAGCTATGTAGTCAATTGGGGTTCTCAGTACAATATGGACATATACGATAAGCATGAATCGTGCTTAACATGGTCCTGAAGATTTTACTTTACTATCCATCGATCATAGTAATTTCATGCAATATGCATGTACGATAGATAAAGCAAAGTGAGAGTCTTTATTGCACGAACATGGATAGGACGTTGAACTTGTTTCCTTATTCCATCAAAACCATTTCCATGTCAAGAATAACATAGACAATGACATTTCAAGACTTCTCGAACCATCACGTGTCGTCGCTTAGTACCTAAACTATAAGAGCTATCCCATATCGTGGTCATCACTTTCAAAGTACATAAACACTCGAACTAAGCCAAAATTCTGTTAACATAATTCTCGACACAAACTATATACGTATTAGATGTCACAAGTGTAGTTGGTTACATTTTCCTTTTGTGGAAGGTATGGAAAGAACTCGTGTGTTCTTTTCCAAATTTAAGGGTTAGACCTTGTTTTTTGGTCGATGCAAAATTTTTAACAATTTCTTATGTCAATATTTTTTGTCGATCGGGATATTTTCATAATATCCCATTTCAACAAGATTTTTTTACTAAAATACATAAGTACTAATTAGATTCAATGGCTTTCTAGATATTTTTTTCGTGTTCCAACTATTCTTGTAACAATTTCATATTCTTCGAGGAGAAATTGAAGAATCTCTTCAAAACCATAAATTCATAAAGAAAAACTCACTTAAGGTCCAATACATGCCAAAATAACTACAAATCAAGTACTTTTGAAATGAAATGATAGAGAAAACGAGGATTCAAGATAATGTTGTGTCAAGACATGCTTTAGTCTCGATAAAAGAGGATGGAAAATTAAAACTCATTTGTGCTTTTTCGGTTTTTCTTTTTATCTACCAATTTAATTTTTTTTAAAAAAAAGTCAACGTTGGAAGAAATAAATCAATTAATTAATCTCAAGATTAGTTGAAATGGCAGCAGTTTGTCAACAAATCAAGCAATTTGAACCAACTGCTGATATAACAAACAGCTACTTAACCAATAAACAAACACATCTGTATCTTTCTATTCGTGCATTATTAGTTATTTAATGTTCCATTTGTCCGATTGTTAAGTGTGACCAATACGACGTGTACTCTAATCACTAAACGACACGTAATTTACAATTAATTTGTTTGTGGTATATAATTATAGCATGTCAACTTAATCATACATTAAACTTTATCGTTGACTTATTTGTTTCTTATTTTGTTTTCGTATTTCAGCGTGATAAGTAGAACTAAAATTCAGCCTTGAAATTTTGACTTACAGCATTTATTTGGTTGAGATTTTTTCTAGTGAAAAAAGTTTTTTTTTTTTTTTTTTTTTTTAAAGAATATATGGTTAAAAATTAGGAAAAAGTTATCGTAAAATGTGTGGTTGAAAATAATTTTGAAGAAAAAATAATTTTAAATAACTTGCAATGAATGTGTGAGAGGAGACTTAATTTCTTGAAATCGGAATCATCACGTCGAATTCTTGCCGTGGTTCAGGATTATTTATTTATTTATTTATTTATTTCAATTTTTGGGTGGATTTAAATTAAAATTTAAAAAAATTATAAATTATGGTATCTACGGAATGCATGAATTATAAGTTGATAATAATTGTGAATTTTACAAAATATATACATAAAAAAAAATACGTTTCACCAACTTTACCAAACATACTAAGAAAACCCGTATTGGTCCATGTCTTTCTTAGAATGTATCCCTACAAGAACATTAATAGTCATAACAAATAAACTGTGGCCGTAATTTATGAATTGCTGCAAAGGCCTATAAGTTCTTTGGCCCCTGTTTGACAACAATTATTTAATAGAATAATATTTTGAATAGTGATTTTTAGGAGAATGTGTGGTTAAAAAATAGGGAAAAAAATTTGAATTTAAATTTTGTTTTTATTGTGTAAATGTGTGATTGGAAATGAGTATGTAGATAAAAGAGTTTTCAAATAATGACTCTCAAACGGGGTGCTATTTTTTACTTATCTTTATTATTTTTAGCTGTTCGAATGAACAAGTATGATCATTTAGCTTATTAAAAAAAAAGTTTGGACTTTAAATTACTTTAAAGTAATGAATTGAAGAAGAAATAGTTATCAATCCTTGAATCCATGTTAACCAAAGAAGCACGTTTTGGCTCTATTTGACGCTTTCTTTAATAATAATAGTAAGGGGAATTGCAGACACGGTACCAAACCTTTCAAATTTTTGTAGATTTTGACGAAACTTTTGTTTTGTGCTACCCACAGTACCAAACATTTTTAAAAACTCGCACCTTTTTGTCCATTTGACAGTTAATTGACCAAGAATAGTAGATTTGACCAAATTTTAAAAGGACAAAATGGTAACTTTCCATTTTATCGTATAAAAAAGAACCAAAATAAAATAATTAAATCAAAAACCAAAAAACTCTATTATCTTCTCCAACCACCCCACCCAACCCAAAACAAAAATTGTCGGCACAACCACCAGCACGATGTCGGAACCACCACCATCGCCTCTTCCTGCCACCACCATGACCGTCGTCGCCTCATCCCACCACCACAACGTCAGCTGCAATTTTCCCTAAATTTCCAACTTGTGACTATTGCTTTGATTTTTCATCGGATATCAGATTGAATCCCACAGCGGCTTAAATCGATGGCGACACACGAACTCCGCCGTCAAATGGTCGGCTATCTCATACCAGCAAAGGCGACGAGATATCTCCTTACAACGGTAGACCTAGAACTGTCGCGATGCTCAACACTAAGCATGTTGTTTAGCCTCCACTATTCTCTCCCTTCAACCCTCTCAATATAAACCAGCAGAGCCTCACCTCCAACTCCAATTGGAACCGAAACTCAAACCCGAATTGGAAATCGAGTCTGAAGAACAGCGTCAAGATTAAAGAGACATATACGATGTTAGACAGGCATCTAGACTTAAAGGGGTCGAAGCTCGCCAATGGTTCGCAAAACAACTTATGCTTCATGAGTGGATGATTGATGTTCCTGAGCGATTAAATACTAACTGGTATGCTTTTGGTGTCTAGTTATATGTTCAATTTCATTGCATTGAAATCTTGAGTTTTTCTTTCCGAAAACTCTTGGAAATGTGAACTTACTGAAATCCCTCATTTTTATTGTCTAACTTTCAAATTATAAGATTTATTGGGTTTCGGCCTATATTTGTGTAGGTGGCGGCTCTGTTATATTGTTGGACTGTGGTATATAATTTAGAGAAAATTGCAGCTGAGGTTGTGGTTGTGGGAGGAGGTGACGGCGACGGTGGTGGTGGGGCAAGCAGCGTGCTGGTGGTTGTGCCGACAGTTTTGATTTTGGGTTGGGTGAGGTGAGGTGGTTGGAGAAGATAATATGGTTTTTTGATTTTTGATTTAATTATTTTATTTTATTTCTTTTTTATACGATAAAAGGGAAAGTTACCATTTTGTCTGTTTAAAATTTGGTCAAATCTACTATTGTTTGTCAACTAACGGTAAACTGGACGAAACCCGTCCATTTGGATTATATGTGCAAGTTTTTAAAAGGTTTGGTACCGTGTGTGGCACAAAACAAAAGTTTGGGCAAAGTCTGCAAAAATCTGAAAAGTTTGGTACTATGACTGTAATTTTCCCTAATAATAATATAGATCGATGTAGATTGTATGAATCTGTAATTTATCATTTGTTGTAGTGTTATTATTAATAATTAATAATACATGTACATTGTTGATTTGGTTTTAAAAGGCCGAAACAAAAAATACCGGACAACTTTAGAGTTTTGATTTGTGAAGTGCTTTTTATTTTCCAAATGCGTACTTGTTGATCACATTTTGGAATTTTATTTTAGAAAAATTACCAAATCAAGGACTTAAAAAGTCGAAATTTTTAAGTTAAACATTCAAGAGCAGATAGGGATACATTATTGAAATTAAATAGTGAATTATACATTATAAGAATATGTCCAATATTTAGATAAGTATACGAAATCAAATCATCATTTTTTTTATTACAAGAGATTTAAATTATAATATAGTCCATGTTATAAAAGAGAGAAGAAAAGTGAATAGACTACTGTGCATTATAATGAGAACAAAATCATTATATTTACAGGGCAGCAATAGAGATACATATTGTAATAATATCTAGGGTTATAGGGGTACAAGTGTTATTCACATTAAATCATAATTTACTTTCCTTTTATAACATTCCCCCTTGAATGACACATTACAAAATATATGTCTCGTTGAAACCTTGTTTGATAAAAATTTAATGGGACAAAAAGAACAAATGAAAGAAAAAGAGTGCAATTATTTTGGAGTATTAAATATAAATGATGCCTCATTAAAACCTTGTTAGGAAAATCCAGTAGGATAAAACCTAAGCGAAGGAAAAAGAGTACAGCTACTCCCCTAATGTTGATCACTGAAAATCTTTGAGTTGACACATTCCAATCTCGTGAACCAATTTCTTGAATGTGGATATTGTCAGTGTTTTTGTAAATAAATTGGCCACATTGTCACTTGAACGAATTTGTTGAATATTGATGTCGCCATTTTTCTGAAGCTCGTGTGTATGAAAGAATTTTGGAAAAATATGCTTCATTCGGTCACTTTTGATATAGTCTCATTTGAGTTGTGTAATATAAGCGGCATTATCTTCATACAAAATTGTTTGACTATCTTTTGTTGAAACTAATCTGCATGACTCTTGGATATGATGGGTCATGTTCCTCAACCATACATATTCTCGCTCTGCTTCATGGATTCAATGATTTCAGAATGATTTGATGATGTTGTTGTCAATGATTGTTTCACAGATCTCCATGATATAGTTGTTCCTCTATGTGTAAACACATATCATGTTTGTGATTTAGTTTTATGTGAATCAGAGAGATAACCTGCATCTGCATATCCTACTAAAGCAGATCCCGACTTTTGAGAATAAAATAATCCCAAATCAATAATACCATTTAGGTAACGAAAAATATTTTTAACACCATTCCAATGTCTTTGTGTTGGTGTAGAGTTATATCCTGCAAGGAGACTTACAGAAAAACTATGTCGGGTCGAGTACAATTTGCAAGATAAGTTAATGCTCCAATTGCACTAAGATGTGGTATTTCAGACATCATCATTTTTATAGTCTTTTTTCAATAAATATTCGCTAAGACGATTATACCACATGCGTCCAGATTGATTCAATCTATATAATTATCTTTGCAGTTTAATTAAGAACACGGTTCTCGAGCATGTATTATTTGTTTCACACACTTTAAGTCATTCAGGGACTTTCACACACACACACACACACACACACATATATGTTACTATCAAGTGAACCATACAAATAGGCAGTCACTACATCCATAAGGTGCATATCGAGTTTTTGTGACACGGTCAAACTAATTAAGAATCTAAAAGTTCATTACAGGAGAGTATGCTTCCTCATAATTAATTTCTGGTCTTTGTGAGAAACCTTGAGCTACGAGTCGGGCCTTGTATCTTGTAATTTCATTACTTTCATTTCTCTTTCGTACAAAACCCAATTTGTATCCAACATGGATTACATTTTCAAGTGTTCGAACTACATGTTCCAATATTTTCCGTTTCTCTAAGGAATTCAATTCTACTGTATGACTTTGGCCAATCATTTCTATTTTGACAATCTTTAACAGACAGTGGTTCAGGATCATCATTTTGCATAATATCAAAAGTCACGTTAAAGACGAAAATATTGTCTATAACAACATTATTTCACTCCCATAATTTATGAGATAACATATAATTTATTGAAATCTCATTATTTTCGAACACTTGTGATTCTTTAGGAACCATATTTTCAATATTTGATTAATCAACTTTCTCTTCGATCGATATATTTCAATAAATTTATTTTGATTCCTCGCTATTCATAATATGATGCAGTACATCGTGTGTAAAAGTGTTGTCAACAACCTTTTCTTGTATTTTTCGATTCTATTTCTTTTTCCATAATAACATAACTTATTGAGATATCACAATTTTCATTATTTCAGGTACCTGAACCTCTTCTGGGGTTTTATAATATATTATGTCTAAATACTTATTAAAAGTATATATTTTCTCAATAAGACAATCTTTACCGATTGTTCCATTTTCGTTTGGAGGACTTTGTAATAGAGTCGAATATCATCACGCTTCAGGCATGTCATAAATTTATCAAATATAATATTAGAGTCAATTCGAGTTGAAGCATTTAAAGGTGATGTGTGAGATATATTTGGTCAATAAATGCATCTAAATAAATTATCTTTCAAACTTCTGGTTCGAATTATCTTTTGCGAGGATTTAGATATTGATGCATTTGTATATTATTTTTAGCTTCTTAATTCTTCCCCCTAATGCTGAGAGAATTGTCAAATCAAATTGACAATCATTTTTATAAATATCATCCATTTGGTATAAGGGTTCATGCTACCTATTTATTCTCAGCATTTTTTTTTACTTTCCATCTCAATGCATTGTGGTGAATTAATTTTACATATACAGCACTATCGAAATAATTTGATGGAAAAATTAGGCTCTGACCATAAGCCAAATTATAACTAGGAGAACTATGATCTTGACATGATCTGTAATGGCTTTCCCTAAACTGAAGTGGGAAATATTCGCTTCTCAATTAAATTAATTGGAGGCATTTAACAAACAATAATGTTAAATCATGTATCGACATATCAACTAACATTTATTAAAAAGTAAAGATTTATGATCACTAGTATTAAAAAAACACACCGTCTTAATTGTATAATCTGAAAATTATGCTCATAATTTGAATAGCACTTTCGCAAACTTTAGGTTGCGAACACCATGCAATCATCTAATATTTGTATCAAATCTATTAGATACAAATAATATTTAGATGATCAACGTGGAGGGTGACGAGGCCCCATATATCACCCTAATTAATTTTCAGAAATATAGAGAATTCAATCATTATTTAACTAGTAACGATCAATAACCAATTTTCAATAAAGAGAACAAACATCAAATATTATTGTTGACCTATGGTTGATCATGACCTTAATGTTTTGATTATAACAAACAAGCCCATCTTGTTTACTAACAAATTGAATTGAGTGTTTAAGCCTTCAAAGTTATAAAGATTATTATTCACACTCAAATGAAGTACAAGTGAAGGTTAAACGAGCATTCAAGACAAATCATTCGAGATACAATTCAAAGAGAGGCTCGAAGAGATCAAGAACGTTGAAGATAGAGCTATTTATCGAACCTCATTTATATATATAAAGGTAGAACTCGTCAATGTTTAGCAAGTGCATAAAACTCAAGTATTTCTCATAAATTCATCACTTGCATAAATTGTTTTGACATGAAAATGATCTTGGAAAAATGAACATTTGTAATATATCAAAAACCTTGAAAAGTCATTTCCAAGCATCCCTAAAAAGATCACACTTCTACTTTCAATCAAAAAGTTATACTCCGGTTTTCAATCTCATATTGGGACAGATATTTGACATGGAATATGATCTAATTTGAAGATGATTTCTGAATAACAGTTATAGTCCTTTGAATTAGCTTTCCAACGCATTTTGAATCACCTTAATCGGATATCGGGAGAAAAAGATATGATCAAAATAAGAAAAGCTGTCCAGCATAAAACTATCGTATCGGACGTTCGGTACGATTTTACCGGACGTCCGGTAAAATCGATTTTTGGCCACAACTGTCAAATTTCAACAGTATGATTTTATGACAAAAAATAACGGCTATTTGACCGTCCGGTACTGTACCGGACGTCCGGTAAGAGCCGTCCGGTTGGACAGAGTTTTTGACAGATTTTCATCTATAAATACCAGTGTTCTAAATAGCGTAAAGCGTTGCGTAGCGTCGAGGTCGAGAATCAAAAATCATAAGCTAAAGCGTGTCAATGCGAAGAATAAGCGTCATAAAGCGTTTTGTACTTTTAATATTATTTTAAGTATAATAAATAGATTTTTATATTTAAAAAATAATTTTTTTATATAAAAATAAACATACACATTTACTATTAAGCATTAATTATACTGTTAATGGATTGGACACTAAGTATAGGATTTTCTTGAGGTCTTGCACAATTAAATTCATTGAGGAACTAATTTTAGACAAGCAAATTTTGATAATCTCATAATAGCATATCATAGATTCATAATAGTAAAATGCCTTCATGGTATTGATAAGTTGAGGGTAAAATTGATCTCTTCTTGAACTTTGTAGGTGATGTGCCGGGTTTTAAGTGTAGTGGGATGTTGGGTTTACTAAGTTTGGGCTTATTAGAATGTTATTGTTAGGCGAGATCCATTAACTCTAAAGCGGGTTTAATCGCGCTTAATCTCGCTAAATCGCGCTTAATCTCGCTTTGTTCCGACTAATCACGCTAAATCTCGCTAAATCGGTCAACAAAAAAAGTTGACTTCTATTTTACACGCATATCACAAAAGCGTCGCGTTTTCTCCACGCTACGCGCTATAGCGGCGCTTTTTGCCGCTATTTAGAACACTGATAAATACTCAACTCTCTTCCATTCAATTCCAACACTTATTAGACATATTTTGAGAGAGTTATTGGTTGAAAATCTATTGAGCTTACATTGATTTATCTTTCAATTCATCTATTACAAGAATTTCTTGATTGATCCAAACTTGATTTATTTATTTCATCAAGAAATCAATTTTGCAAGAAAACTTTTGAACTCCTCTATTTTCTATCTTGATAAAAGTTTTCTTTGCCAACACTTATTGAAATGTAAATATCTCTTTATACTTAACTTTTTATTATTTATTAAGAGAGATTAATTGGTTGAAAACTTTGATATATTGAGCCAAACTATTTCATTATCATTCATTCATCAAAGTTTTCCAACATAACACTCGAGCTTAATTCATTTGCTATCTATTGAAGTGTTTGTCTCTTCTCTTCTTGTATTCAACTTTGATTTTATCATTCGATAAAGAAGAGAAGATTTGAATTGTAAAACTCATTTGTAGTGTGGGTCGGTTGTAGTCCCTTAAAGATCAACATTGTATAAGGTTTGGTGCGCCTTGTTGTAAGTCGCCGTGTGGGTCATATCGAAGTCCTGTAAAGCTCGATAGTGTGGGTCGTGTTGAGGTCCCGGAAGCTCAACGTTGTAAAGGATCGGTACTCCTTGTTGTAAGTTACCATTATAATACAAATTGGTCTTGCTCGTGACGGAGAGTTTGGTAACGGGGACGTAGATCATTACATTGGATCGAACCCCATTAAATCAGTTTGTTATCTTTACATTATTGCACTTTACTTTAAATTGCTATTTACATTGTGCAATATCATACTTGAATTAAGATAACATATTTGCATATTTACTTATTGTTTTATACTTTGCAATTATATCTTGTGTGTTGAATTGTTTTAAGACTAAGTGTCGAAAAAGTTTTGAAAACCAATTTACCCCCCTCTTGATTAGTTATTCTTGGGCTAACAATTATTTCATTGGATTGAATAATCTTCTGGTTCTTTATTGAATATTCATTTGAGTATTTAATTTCGCATCATTATTGATCCAGTGATGATACAATAGGTCATGCCAAATAATAAAGTCAAATTGAATTTCTTGTTCAATATAAGATATAATTTAATTATTTAATTTCAAAAAATATAATTATATATTATATAATCATATATCATTCAAGTAATCAAACTAATCAATATTCTCATGACATTAATTAAATGTTGTCTTTCAGGAATAAACATGAATTCAAAATTATATATTCTTCGAAACATGTGCTATTTCGAGAGTATGATGTATTTCATTATTATTTTTTCAAGAGTTATGTGTCAATATTCTTCTGAAATATTGAACATTATAATTCATGCTCTTCAAGAGTAGTCAAATATTACTATAATAAAATTATTTAAGGATTTACTCTTCTGGAGTAAAAACATAATTTATGTTAGATTTTACATAATTATACTCTTCGGGAATAAATAAAATCTAACTAGAATATTAATAATAATGTGTTTCTTAAGAAATAACAATATTTGTAATAGACAAATCTACAAATAATATTCTTCTGGAATATTGGAATCGTAATGTCATGCTCTTCGGGGGCAAGTAATATTTTTCAAGAATATTAATTATAATATTTTGTTACTTCAGGAATAACAACAAACTATTAATAATAGATAGATTTACAATTAATATTTTTCTGGAATATTAATTATAATGTTGTGTTGTTTCAGGAACAACAATAATTTATTTTTTTGAGAATATTTATACATCTTATGAAATTGCTAATCAGATCTATATTATTTTATTTAATAACTCAAATTTAAAATTGTGCTTTACAGTAAAAAGAATCAACGAGTAAAAATTATAATAAATATATCAATGTTTAATTAAAATCATATAATATTAATCCTTCAAGAGCTATGTATTATTTAAAAGTTGTGCTTCTTCCGGAGCAACAATTAGATACACTATGACTTTAAAGTTTATACAAGAATAAAAAAATTATTGGTGAAGTTAAAGCCAAAAAGTATTCAACAACAATAATAAATTGGCACAATTTTATGGTTTTACACACTAAATATTCATATGTGTTCACAAACATGATATATGAACATACTACGTGCAGAATTGAAAAAAGCATACATGAAATAATCATTAATTAAATATCGCTACTGTGTAGAATTGAAGAATTAGCAAATTTCTTTATGCAAGTATTGAAGTGTCGTAAAAGAAAATTGACCAAATACATCTAGGGTTTTGAGATACCTGCTAGCACACGTTAGGTTTCACGAGTTGATCAGGTACAAGTTAAAAATGAATATGAAGAAAGTGGGCCCAATTCTTTGCAGCAGCGCTGAAGGTTTCCCTATGTCTTGCATCTAGGTTACCAGCTTTGATACATTGGATCTCGTCCTTGATAAACCAGTTTTAAGTGGATGACACTCACCGTCGGTTCTTCAAGGCTTTTAATTAATTCATTTTAATTTGGAGAGAATCGTGATAATAACGTGGTATAAAAGAGAGAAAAAGAAGAGAGAAGAAAAATCAATAGATTTATGTGTATTATAATGAGAATCAAATTCCTATATTTATAGGGTAGTAATAGGGATACATATGGTAATAATATCTAGAACTGTAGGATACAAGTGTCATTCACATTAAACCCTAATTTACTTTCCTTTTATAACAATCCACATTTATTTACTTGAATTTTTAATTTCAAAGAACTTTTAATATAGGATTTTTTTTTCCTTTTTTTTTTTTTATAGGATGAAATTTGTTTATACAAGGACAAGGAGAATTGAGCTATTGATGTAGAAAAAGACACACTACTTGATGAAGAAACAAGAAAATAAATCACCATTAAACTTGAGAGAAACGAATAAATAGGTACAAATTATTCGTAGGTTGTGACATCAACTCTTAACTATTAAGAAAATATAATGAACTTTCAGGTAATATTTAATATCTTTCTATATATAAAAAGTGTCTATTTAACGGAATTTGTTGGTTTAACGGAAAAACTAACGGAATTTCTCGATTTAACGGAAAAACTAACGGAATTTCTTGTTTTTAACGGAAATTTTTTTTCACCACCCCCTACTTTCAAAATTATAATTAAATAATAATAATAATAATAATAATAATAAATTAGCTTTTGATAATTTCTTCAAACTAAAATATCTTGGAACTAACTTATCCGAATCGACTTTTTCTTGAATTTGATTTATATATCTAATTACGATTTATCCAACGAGACCAATATTCATATATTTACGATAACTACGTCAATATCTAAATATTTGACACAAATAAAATATAATTTGATAAATGTATCATTTAGTCCCTAACTTTCAAAATATTAAAATACAGTATATAAAAATTGAATTATATTTTATGAAAATTTTTGGTGTATTACATTCTCACCCCCTTAAAATATTTTCGTCCTCGAAAATTTACTCGTCACTTACCAATACTAAGTCTAACACATAATATACATATATTATCGTAATACATATAATACTTTAGCGATAAAATGAATTGTATTATTACTTAAAAAAAAGTAAAGACTTAAGCCATGCAAAAAGTTTAAGTCTCCGTTTGTTTCTCATTAAAAACCCATAAAAATGAAAAATATGACCGTTATCCATCACATCAATCTATCAATTTTGAATTTCTATCTCTTGTGTGAGGTCCAATAACTGCTATATTTTTCATTCTCATTCTACATTAATGAGAATCAAATGGAGTCTAAGTAAACTCATTTTCTTACCCCTTAACATACCTTGAGTTTCATGTTTGTGATTTTGGGTTGGAAATAACAGCGAGAAGTACTTTATTTAATTATTTATCAATTATATAAACATTACATCATTAATTATTTAATTAACCAAAAAAATTACATCTTTATTAATAACAAATTAATTCTTAAACAAAACGATTAAATATAAACTAAGCAAACGTGCATTGCACGTTGCTTACACCTAGTGTTGTATTAAACATGATTTAATAGAATTAGAAAAAAGAGACTATTCAACGTAATTTTGTGTAATATAATATATTAAATATACTTAGTAATGTTGTATTGCAAGTCCTTTAACGGGTGAAGAAAAATTTAAAGTTAAATATTTAGGTCTAAGATTAGGGAAAATCAACTACCAACAAAAGATATATATATATATATATATTTTTTTTGGTTGCTATAAATTCGTTTTATTTCCCACCTAAATATTAAATAATGCAAACTATTATTTAAATTATTATATAAATATAGCACAATTGAATAATAAATACTCTCTTCGTCCCATTTATATAGAATTACTTTCCCTATTTTTTGTCTTAATTATATAGTCTTGTTTCTTTATTAAAGGTGTGTTTGAGCCATTTTATTTTGGAAGAATGTATTTTTGAATAATAAGTTGATGAGGAATGTATGGTTGAGAAAGAAGAAAAAATTATTGATATGATGGAAAATATTATTTTATTAAAAAATGTGTGATTGAAAAAGAGTAGAAGAACGAGAATGAGAATTTTAATGTGTATCAAACATGCGCTATGAATGTTTTATTTTGTTCGTTTACAAATATACTTTTATTTCTTTACTAATTTCAATAATAATTTATTATTAATTATTAATAATTAAATCATGGTAAACTAGGAAAGTTTTTGACAAAAAATATTTTTCTAATAATATTAAATAAGATTTTTTAATCCGTGGGATAAACAAAACAAACTTGTATAAATGGGACGGGGGGTGTACATCATGCTAATCTTAAACTCCGTTCGGTAGGAATTAAAATCCAATTAAAATTGAAAATATGGTCGTCATTGGGTCACACTCGTCTAATAAAAGTCAACAACAACGACTAATTTTTTAATTTTAATCTGATTTTAATCCCTATCGAATAAGCCCTTAATAAAATTCGGTTCTTTTTAATTAATTACAATTGTGTGAGTTCAGAGTGCCACGTGTAGATAGTTGAGTGCACAGGCTGCACCGACGACAGTAATGTACGATTAAAGAGGTTTTATTCACTCACTAAAGATGGGCTGACGTAAGCTTTATGCACAATGGACGGTTTGATGTTTCCTATGACCGACAATATGACGAGGCATTTCAGTGGATGTTGGTTCCAGGGCCCACTAATAATTGTCTGACACAACTTAGGGTCTTGATTGACAAATTCGCATAATTTAAGGGAGCTAAGTGCAAATTCCATCAAGAGTCGTAATCGTTTTTGCTTCTTAAAACATAATTTCACCTCATCACAAAAAAGGACCTGCTATAATCAAAGAGTAATGTTATTTATCTCCAATGTGTTTACAAACATAGTTTAGGTGGCTCTAAATGATATGTGAAATTAAATGACTTATTTAATTTCACATATCATTTAATGTCACATTAACGCCACATAAACTGTGTTTGCAAACACATTGGAGATGAATAACATTACTCATAATCAAAAGATAAAGGAAAAACTCTCTTATGTTTTTTCACCCGATCTCAACTACAAGAAATTTCACATTCAACTCCGATTTTTCTTTTTTGATATAAAGCCATTTGTGGGATCCCTTTGTTGAAAAATAATCGTTAAGAAAGTTTTCAAGACAAAAGTTTTCGTTGTTAAAAGTAATTTTTCCGTAATTTATCTTCATTTTTTAAAATCAAAATCTCTGTCAAACAATGAATGACTATTTTAAGATGAATGATGCTTCTGGGCCACGCTCAAAGTCAGATCCAAAAATAGGGGGGCGACGCATCGCCCCCCTATTTGAGGGAGGGGCCAAGGCTTTGAGCCTGGCCAAGAAACATTGGCCATTTTAAGATACAATTGAGCAACTTACTTTTGCAATTAATAATCATTGACTTTATACATTCACTTTTGCAATTAACTGGCTACCGCTTAATAAATAAGAAAATAAAATGAAAAATCTATATACCGAAAATAGAAGTAGATAAAGCAAAAGGACCAAAGGTGTTGAAATTTATCATAAAGATAATAGTCTTGGACAAAAAAGGTGACACATTTTAATCTATATAGTATAAATTGATTACAAATGGGACCATTTTCTTTATCTTTTTTTTTCCTTTTTGCTTTGCTCACCAACCAAATGGGGCTTTTTGGAATGCAGATGGTTGGGACTATTTGTTCTTAAAGTGGGACTATGTGGACTTTAGACATGTAGATTGAGTGTAATACAAGTCAACTACCGAAAGATTAACCCCTCATTATTGTCATTGCATGATTTTCTATATGGTTTGATAGAGATTCTGCTTCTTACAAAAGAACTTTCGAAACATGTTGAAAATAAGTCAAGCTTTTAATTTTTTGAAAGTCTTGTCAAAACGAGCCTTTCATCCAATGAAATTCTCCAAATTATATGACGAAATTATAGTTAATCGTGGTTTAGAGTTTATTTGGTATAGCTTCTACTTCAGTTTTTTGTAGAAGTGCTTCTTGAAAAATTACTTTGGATCAAATTCTTATAAAAGTTCATTTAATCCAACAAAATACATCCAAAAAATTATTCAAAGACGATAAAAGATAGCTTCTTAATTTCAAAAATACATATTACTTTTCAAAAGTCATGCCAGACAAGCACTAATCATGACCCTTTTGCATGTAAAATTTAATTCAAGGTACACATTAGTATAATTGTGTGTGTACACATTAATTGATTCAATATACTTGAGGCCAAGTCAAGACTTAACCAATAAGGTTTTTTTTTTTTTTTTTTTTTCTCTCTCTAAAGGTGCTTCCAAATTTTCTTTGTCATCACCTAAAAAGGATCATTATGAATGCATCTTTCTGTGTCGACGGATAGAGAGGAATAGTTGCAACAATTCAATTTTCTTTAAAACTCAATAACCTCTCAATACTTAATCAACATAAAATCAATTTTCACAATTTCTCAATAATTCCCTCCAATGAGTTATCAAAAATTGTCTAGATTCCTTCTTCAAGTGATAATCTATCTTTTTATCATCCTAATTGTCTAACACTCTACCAAACCCCAACATTTTTACTATGTCAACAACCCATAATCTTGTGTTTGTCCCTTTAGTCTTTCTATGTTCTGCAATACTTAGTCAAACTTTGTCTAGTTTCATTAACATAAGTGCAAACATTGTTGAACTTCATGGGGAGTTGGCAGACTGTGATGAGAAGCCTCAGCGCCATCACATGTCGTGATTGAAATCTTCGACATTACTCGTGACACTAGCCATAAGAGACTTTTTGTTATAACACTAGCTCAAAACATGTTCGAAAACGTCGTCATCCATAATATAAATTTTTTTTCTTTAATTATGTTTATTATTGCCCAATACAATCGAACCAAAACATGGTCTAAATCTTTCACGTGACTCCATTATACACTCTTCTTTACATGAAATGTAAAAAGTTAAATGTATATGCTTTATGGACCATGTGTAGAAAGGGAAAGGGAAATTTAAGAGACTACATTGAAAATATACGTTTGCCCTAATGAAGGAAACCAAATTCATCCAAGTAACACTCAAGTGATTTATACATTATTTTACCCCTTTAGGAAGGGAATAAGCATGCGCACTCGCAACTCATTTTCCAATGTAAAAGGAAAGAATAATTACTATGTTTTGTTCAAAATGATTATGAAATTAGCTACGAATATACAAAAATATATAATTGCATTTTCAAGGGAATCAATTAATTATCGCTTTATAAAGATGGACGTCTTGCTATATATGAGAGTGAGTTTAACATATTTCTTATTGAATTAAATGTACTATACAAAATGCACACACAAGTATAATGCATTTGTTCATTAAAGCTTTATGGACTCTTTAGTGTTCGTTTGGTACGACTCTTAAAAAGTCAAAATCTGCTTTTGAGACTAATAAATTATTTTTGAACAGTTTGAATAATTTTCTGAAAATACTTTATTTAGTTAGACGAATTTTTAAAGAAAATTGATCTAAGATAACATTTTTTAAAAGTTCTTCTACAAGAAGCATAAATCCTACGAAACGGACCCTTAAAGTGTTGCACGTAATTTGAGTGGCCATTTTATCTTGAGATACTTACAAAAATATCCTTAAAATTAGAGATGTTTAGAAAAATAATATACAACAGTAGCAAGGTACTCGAGGACAGCAGCCATATAAATCGGAGCTTCGGTACCGACACGCTCCGAATAGTGACCTTTCTTCAAGTACCGGACGATCCCGTCGACAGGAAACTGTAGACCTAACTTGACGGAGCAAGAAACCAGCTTCTTCTTGGGCCCCCGCCCCTTCTCCCTCCGGCTCCCTTCTTCAGTTTACCACCTAGTTGAGGAGTGGGTTTGTACTCAATGAAATTGGATTTTATTGGATTTTTAGGTATAATTACGAGTTGAATGGTTTAATTAATTTTAAAAGGGTATTGTTCAATTTAGTTAGTTTAAGAGGGCATTGGGCCTAATTTTCCCTTTTTTCTTTTTGGTCTAGTTGAATTACTCTGGCATTGGGCTAATGGACAACGTTGGGTTCTTCAATGGAAACTAGATAGTCACGGAAGGATGGAGGCCCATGGCTGTCAATGAGCACCTTCGTTTAAGATTGGAAAATTGACGAGAATAGCACTAAAATGGAGCAAATTATAACCTCTAGCACTCCTTTAATTTAATCATTTACTTTTTAACAATAGAGGGATGATTGTTGCTAAACAAATAATTTGCCTAAGTGATCAATAGTCGAAGACGTGAGAAAAGAAAAAATGATACTAAAAATGTTAGGATTCATGAATTCATTGTAATTTATTTCAATTGTGCCGACAATCGAATTTATCTAAAATATTTGATTATATTTCTCAAACAAAATCAAACCTACGTGAATTTCAACGTATCCAAATGCATTCAATAATACAAAATTCCATTGAAGATCGAATAAATTATAGAAGCATATCTTCATCTCCTACACAATTCATTATTTTTAATGCTAGTGCTAAATTGATATTTTACCTTTCGATTCGATAAGGATTCACAAACAATCCATAAAGAAGCCCAAGTTCGTGAAAAATGCATTAAATCTATGATACATATTCAGCACAATGTAATAGTTAGAGTTAAATTGAAATTAAATGAGAAAATTAGGTTACATGTACTCATTGTCAAGTTGCGAAACACGAAACATGCAAAAAATCAAGTACATCATCGAGAATAATGTAAAGAAAAGAAAGTAGATGTTGAAAATCTCTTATCGAAGCTTTTATTCTAAACTCCAATGTTCGCCTTTCACCTTCAATTGCAAGACCCAGCTTTGAACTCACTTTGAACCCTCAATTTGATTCTTTTTTTTTTGTATGTGTTTGGAAGTGCTTTTTCTCTCAAAATGGCTAACCCTTCTAATAAGTAATCGTTGATTTACTATCCTAGCTCCTATTTGAATAAGTTAATTAACAGTTGATTCTACAAAAGCGATTTAAAAAAGGAAACAATCTTGTTAGCCTCAAAAATCCCTTGATCATGTGACCAACAATACTTCGGCTGCCTCTCCTTCCGATCTAGGATCCACCTACACATTGAGCACCCCGTTAAAAGACCAAGATCGTAGATCATTTACACGACGATAATCAAGTCAACCGTCGAAATAATAATATATAGAGAGTGCAAGAGAAATAAGAGAAATAGAGTAGCTAAAGGAAGTGAAAACTTTCTTTAAATGTGGAGTTACCTTGCCTATTTATAGAGAATGAAATGGGTCAAGGTAGACCGTGGAGCTCATGTGCTGAGCCCAAGCCAAAATAAGCCTCTCTTGGGAACAATACATTTTTAATGTGTTTACTTTACACATTTTCAAAAATACAAAAACAAGTTCCAAATTCACAAATCAGGTTTTTAATTTTTAATTTATGAATTATTAAATCAATTTATTATTAATTATTTAATTCTAATATAATATAATTACCCCACCCCACCTCCACCACCCCTACCACTCCGAGGACTATTCCGGCTACCGTTCCGGTCACAACTCATCTCCGACGACAATACCAATGAATGCTTCGATTCCGATGACCGTTCCGCCGCCACTTTGTTCCGACAACTGCTCCGATTCCAGCAAGTGTTCCAACTCCGGCGAAAATCTTTAGATCACAATTCAAAATTTCATAGGTCACAATTTGTTTATTGGTCACGACTTAAAATTTTAAAAGTCACAATTTGTTCATCGATCACAAATCACAAAATCTATAAGTCACAATACTTATTTAGGTCACAATTTATCAAATTATTGGTCACAAATTAATAATTTTTAGGTCACACATCATGTATTGATCACATTTTATCTAATTTATTGGTCACATATCGTTTATTGATCGCCAACCAACCAAATTAGTGGTCACAAACAATCAAATTAGTTGTGACCACCGCCAACATCATTTGTGACCACCACTTCGCCACTGCCTCTACTCGCGGCACCATCAACATCTTAAAACCAACTCCACACCCTCCCCAACACCACTATCACCACCCCAAGACCACCCCCCATCGCCACACGCACAGCCAAAGTAAACAAAAAAACACACACATAACACACAACCATCGCCGCCACCAACTTCAAATCCACACTGCCATCGCCCCAATCTCCCGCCACACAATGACACCGCACCCACGCACACAAATCCAACAACCCTGTTCGACAGAACCACCGCAGATCTGCAACCATCGGAAAAAATTAGCATACAACCATCCGATAAATCCAACTTGAAAACTGAAAAAAAGAAATACAGATCTGCACTGTTTACAAAGATATAGCCAGAGCAGCCTCCGCATCGGCAAGTCCAGATTTAGGTGGCTCGTTATTAGGGTCAATCTCAGAAAACGGTGCAGATCTGTATTAGGCGTAGACGACGGATCGATTGGAAACAGAAATGGCTCATGACTTCTGTGAAGTGGCCGGCGGAAAACGTCGATGGTTGGATCGAACGACAGATGCGACGGTGGCGCAAGACTGACTGTCCTTCTACAGCGGCGACAACTCTTTACCACCACACTGTGGGCAGATGAGAGAGAGAGAGAGAGCGGCATTGGCGGTATTGAAAGTGGAGAGGTTGAAGAATTAATTGATTTTAGGGTATGGGTAGATAGGGTATGGAGAGTTATATAAATGAATTTATTGTAAATAGATATAAAAATAAAAATTTTTAAATATTTTTAAATTATTAATTAAAACCTGATTTTTGTAATATGAAACTTTATTAAAGATTTATGAAAATGGTAACTTAAAAGTAGGGTTGGGTGTAATTTCCTCTCTTTATAATTCAATTGATCCAATTCCTTTAATATAATTAATTGATGTCAAGTCATCCATCGTGTGATCCTCAACCACGCGTTAGCTATGTCCTTTTTTGGGTTTCAACAAATTTGATTACAAAATCAAGGACCTTGCGATCACAAGAAATGAACCTTGTGTCGCAAGATTCATCATATTTACTCATTTACCCTTTGATCCTCGAATCTCATCTTTAGATCATAGATGTCCCTCTAATTGCATTTGAGACCCCTCGATTTCCAAACTCGATAATTTGGTCCCCGACTTCCAGAAATTGTCCTCCTTCGGTCCTAATTGCTTGATTTTCGCTCTTTTTCATCTTCCAACATCTAATACCAGATTTTCTCCTAAAACAATCATTAATTGTACAAATTAAATATCAACATCTAAAGTACTCTCAAATACCCACATTTGGTGTTTCGGATAAATGTAAATCACACTCATCAATAGGAAGTGCAGATACATTGCAATGCAGTTTGCTTAGCTTCACTCTGCAATGATGCACTGCCATTTCTTCTCCAGGCAGCGCGGATGCAGCCTCGTTGGGTCTCTTCGGCCTAATTTCATCCCCCCTTTCCGAATAACTTCTGTCTCCTCTTCGGACAAGATATCTTCTAGTTTGTGCTGTTCAAATTCACTCACCTTCCACTCACTAAAACTTGTTCTCTCATCCTCCAACCACGACGTGCCATACACAGCAAAAATGGATAATTCCCATCCACAGGGTTTTTACAGGTGTTGCGTTGGCATCACCTGTATGTCCTTTTTTTTCATCTTCCAATGAAACTGTGTCATGTGCAAAAATATACCGAAATCAACACAATCCTAAGCTAAACAACTAAATAAAGTTAAAGCCCAAGATTAAAGGCCCGAATAACAAATATATATATTTTTTTTTAATTTCTTCTCCATTGGTCGAGATTATAGTCGAGAACCTCTTCATTTTTATTTTTTTTTTCACTTTACTCGACTAATCGACTTTTGTTGCCTATGTTATTTTGATTGAGTAAAGCCTTTTTTTTTTTTCTACCAAGACCAACCCTATGCTAGGTTTAGTGACTTTTGTGCCTTATTCAACCTTCCTTACACGATTGGATTGAGTATGGCCATAAATAAAATCATCTCTTTTACTCTACCAGTACCAATCAATTTGGATCATATTTATCAAATTCAAAATGTTTGACAACAAAGTTCTCGCCACGTATTTAGTAAGATAGCCAAACATTAGACAATACTAGGATAGAAAAAACAAAAAAGTTTAATCAAATATATTATATTGTTCAATCATACTTACAAAACATGTCGTCATGGACTAGATTAACAATTGTCCAACGATAATAACCAAATTATGACTACTGTCCTCTACCTTTGACTTCGTTTACACTTATATCCTCAACATTTATTTCTTGACATCCATTTACAAACTTCATCGATCTTTGCAAGTGAACATGGTTGTGATAAACCCTCGACAACAAAATGCTGAGGGAGGTTCAATCTAGTGATCATAATAATCGACCTATTTAAAATGCGACAATCAACGTAAGTATAAAGTTTGTTGACCTCTAAATCAGATTTTGATGTCAATAGGGTTCATATTCTTCTGTCGTCTTTGAACATTTTATTAGATAACATTCATTGCAATTGCAATTGCCATTGAATTGAATTGAATCGACCTATTTTAAAACAACTTCTTTTCTTTCAATTAATTGATGGATGAAGAATAATCATAATAGTCAAGTGGAATAACGCGATTTAATGGAATTATAATGGATGCGTAAAGCGACTCCAATGGCTATTGAAGTTTCAAACAACAAATAAGACCTAATTGGAATTGAAAAACGTGACACTTTCTATTTTCTTCCTTACCTAACCCCAAAATAGATGTCCTAATGCCTTTTAATTTGATTTTACTTAGGAGCATCTCTTGTGTTTACATTACAATACAAAATATTCTAAACTTTTTTTTTTTCCATATAATATATATATATATATATTGTGTTGTCCTTCTTACTAATCAGCTCTTTATCCCGATTAAGTGAAATCATGTCTACGACTCTACCAACCAAGGTTCAGATTAGAAATGGTATTAGAGATTTTCCGTCACTTTGACCTTGTCAACAAACAATTCAAAATATCTCGACTTTTTAGAACACCTCCGAATCAAATAACACTAAATTTCCATTTGGGGAGGAATGACTAATTGTTAGCGTGGACGATTTAGAAGATATAATAGAATCTTACTGAAAAGTCTATTAGAGATCAAATATTATTGAAAAAATAATAAGATCTTTCTTTTATCCCTTCCGGGTGATCGAAAAATACTCTACTCTCTCTCTCTCTCTCTCTCTCGAACCGTGGATTGTTTCGGTTTTTGTTGCTTCTGTAGAGGTAAGCATAGCATTTTTAGAATAAAGAATTTAATTTCTCTCTATTTCAAGGAAAAAAAATGAAGAACTCATTAGAAAAATTATAATCAGAAAACATAAATAGATTATAAGGTGATGCAAGAAATGACATCATTTTCATAGTAGACTTTAATGGAGTAGGTGTAATAAGTAATTTGATAAAAAAAAAAAAAAAATTATAGTTTAATTGTATAATCAATTGAATATTTTATAATTATGTATCAGACCCTCAAATTAAAATAAGTTCAGCGCCCACTGTAAGTAAGCCTGAATTTGACAGCTCCAGTAGTCTCTAATCCTTATCGTTATCTAAAGAGAGAAGTTTGACATTTTACTCAGTGTTTACCAATTCTTCTTGTACTGTATGTTTTATAATTATTTGTTTTATAATTATTTATTTGTTAGGAATACCGAATACTAGTTAGGAATACCGAATACGTGACTTGGCACGTAAATTAATCGATAAATAATTTAATTTTTTAGATCTGTCATAAACTTATTTACCAATTAATTGAACTTCAAGTTTCTTTTCACCAAATTGGATTAAGTTTTCTTATCTTAAAAGCTCGACGATTGAAAATATTTAAGAAAAAAAGATAAGTGAATTTAATTGACTATTTATGTTAAGGGATAAAATCTCACATCGAATAAAGATGAAAATATAAACCAATTTATAAGAGTTTTGGCTACTCTTCTTAACAAGGTTGACATTTTAAGATGAAATCTCAAATCTTAACATGGTATCAGAGCTCATTAAGCTCCAATGAACAATTCGATCCGATTAAGATTTAAAAAAAAATGAGCATACGGATTTCAAGATTGTTCTGCTCAAAAGATACTATCTTACGGGAGCATGTTAAGGGATAAAATATCACATCGAATAAAAGAAAAAGAAAGACGAAATTTCAGGATTTATATATTCAACAATTAAATGGCATCGCATGAAGATAAGGGCATTAGGTAGGAACTCAATGTCTTAAAATCTTTCAGGTAGACAATATCTCTCTTATCATTTTCTTAATTAGGATCTTCTTATATCATATTTGGAAATTTCCAGAATGAATCATGGTATCATAAAAAGATTATATGACTTTGTTCTGCCACGTTCGTATCATTTCAAACTACATATAACCAATTGTAATAATGGGTTATTTGGCGAAGCTTTCAATTAAATTTTTGCATAGTTTGATAAAAATTAATGAAATACGTGATTAAGATTATTTGTTAACATTGGCCTCAACTTTTTAAATTATCCCAAACAAGCACTAATATTTTGTTTTTGAAAATTGTGAACCGAAAAAATATATGGACGCGTACATATGTTACAATACCGTGTGATGCCTGCTGTTTTTTTTTCATTAATTGATATGTTCAACAAATATGGACGCGTACATATGTTACAATACCGTGTGATGCCTGCTGTTTTTTCATTAATTGATATGTTCAACAAGAATAAAAAGTCCACAAAGATCACTGCCAAAAATAATTAAATTAAAAAAATTGATAATTAAGCCAGAATTTTCCATTTAACGATGTTTACACGTCAGATTATCATTTATCAGTTATTAATTTGGCACCAAACCGACCAAATATCTTTATCAGATATGTTAAAATTAATGGGTTAATTTCTCAAACGGTAACTAAACTTATTTAAAAATCTCAAAACGGTAATTGAAGTTTAAAACTTACAGAAGCAGTCACTAAAGTTCATGCGCTTTTACAAACGGTCACTGAAATCTCATGCACTTTCATAAACGGTTATTGAACTTACTATTAGGATTGTTATGATATTAATTCAAACTTAAATGATCAAAACACGTGGACATAGAAGATTGAGGACCTCAAGTTTAAATTTGGCCGAAATTCTGCTCAAATTGGCCGAAATTCGACCCCAAAATTTGACAAACAAGGGCTGCAATTTTTGCAATTGATTGAGTAACCAATTTTTTGGAGCTTGAATTTCAATTCCACCATATTGATTTGTATCTTGAAACACATTTGAGCCTCCAATTGATGGATGAAACTCAGATTCATGCGGGCGGACCGTTCTTGAGGCCAAATCCAAAATTGTTTCTTTTGACTGATGAAATGCAGCAATTGAATCCTTACCCAAGGTCGTTTTATCATGAATTTCAATCTGGTTGGTCCAATTTGTTAATTGGAGTTGTGGAGAAGCATTAATTGAAAGGAGATCGAGTGGGCTCGTGTTGCGTTCAAGCTGCCCCCACCGTTAATTGTCAGTTCTAGACCAAATTGGGGAAGACCCATGCACTCAATGGATGCACTAGGAGGAGTAGTTTCCTGAGGTGGTGGTCTGCGATCATGGGTCCCACCACCGACGCCAGAATCAGAAGGTGAAGAATGCGCAGTGGTAGGCAATGCGAACGAAGCTTTCTGATTTTCAAGGGGTTGATTATTTGTTGATTGGAGGCTATGGATATGGTCGCCTAGAAGAGGAGAATTGACCAATATATTGGGCTTAATGTGGGGGTTGCCGGAATGTGTATTTTCGGCCGTTTTGGGATGAGAATGGAATTTGCACTTGAGGTCATTAAACTTCTATGTCCAGATGTTTTAGTCCTTTAAATTTGAATTAACATCATAACAGTCCTAATAGTAAGTTCAGTAACCGTTTATGAAAGTACACGAAACTTCAATGACCGTTTCTACAAATTTTAAATTTCAGTGATCGTTTTGTAATTTTTAAGTAAATTCAGGGATCATTTGTGAAATTAACCCTAAAATTAATGCGTGGCATAAATTTAATTCGTGGGATATTTGGTGAGATGTAATTGTAAATTGTAATGGAATGTAGTTAAGATATAACTTTCAAGAATACTTCGTGCAGGGTCAGGGTGGGGACGGGTGGGGTAGTATAGGGTATGATTCAGCTTGTCTTAACGTAAACATCTAACCTAGAACTCAACCCACTACGCCACGTCATCCTACCCCCCCCCCCCCCCACACACACACACACCATTTCCCCTCTTCTTTTAATGGAATTCCAACCCCAACCCTACTCAACACAGAAAAAAAAAATTCTCTCCTTAGAGCCATACACAGAGAAATTTAAAGAGAGAAATCTAGATAAAGAAATATATGGAGGGTCTTATTCCAATTGTATATAAAGCTATAGTGCAATACAGAAATGGTGGAAAGGGAGTCGTGGGGACATGGCTAAACGAACCATCTTCTACTTACTACGTGAGGCTTCCAGGTGACTCAGGCCGGTTCCAGCCGTCGGATATACAACTTTTCCGATCAGATTGTGGCTTCGCTGCCGGTTCATCACCGCCGCCAGACGGCAAAAGATTTTCTTCTCAATCAGCAGGGCGCCATTTGACCTCTCGGCGAGCTGTCAAGGGATGATCAGTCGATATGGTGACAGAATATATTACGTGCCAAAGGGACGTAATTTGAACTCGTCAAATACGTATGATTGCTTTCGATAATCTTTCACAATTAAAAGCAGCTTAATATCTACTCTTTATATTTCCAATAAGTTCGATATATTGGGGTATTTTACTGTGTGGATAACCAAAAAAGGACCACATAACTACGTAAAATCCCAAATTGTAAATATTTTCTGTGTTTTGTGTGTGAAGTAATTTACAGTTGTTAGACAAGTCAGGCCTCCCTAGTAATTGGGTGTCTAATTTACTGGCTTACAAGTATGGTTTTGTATGGTAATCTTTGGTACTTTATGAGGTATCTCTATTCCTTGAAAGCATAAGCAAACTGTTATCGAATAGAATGTAGTGAACTGGCTTGCAATCTAACGCGTTAATTAAAATAATAGAGATTCAGGTTTTTTTTTTTTTTTTTTTAACAAGACGAAAATCTTGTATATATATACACAGCGCGTCAAGAGATCCCGCCTCCACTCTCCTCCATGGATGTTACGTGCGCACTTGCACAAGTTAGAAATGCAAGACCAAGGCCACTTCCCTTCCAAGAACAATAAAGGAGAGGGAGGCTGCAATATTCGTGATCCGATGCTCCAAGTAAAATATCGAACATAAAATAATTGAGAACAGGAATGACACGAAAGAAGAAGAATAGCAGGAGTCACAGTTTATATTTATAGTGTTAGAATATCGAATGATAATTATTTTTTAACGTGTGGGTATTAATATGTGCAAAAGAGAGTAGCTGAGGCTCTCAATATGTTTAGGGTTTAGGGTTTAATACGTGACCTCATCTAGATGGCTCATGAGTCAAGTTCAATGACGTTACATTATAGTCAAAGAAATGATATATGTACAGGAAAATTCCTACAGATTTTTCACTGGGAGACAATTGTAAATATGTGGAAATTTCGTGTACCGCAGATTTATTCTTATAGTCATCATAAGCCTATGATCTCTCATACATTGTCCTAAGCAAGAAAAAGAGTGTTCAACTCCCAACTATCGTTACGGAGATGTCACATCAGTCAAACACATTTAGCTCAAGATTTCAAAATGCAACTTGCACAAGGCATTGGGAATTTGACATCAACCGCCTCAGATTGAAGAGGTCCATTTGGTGTGGCTAAGGGTTGAGTCTCTTCCGGTCACCTTGGATTGAAGAAGATGTGAAGCAATGAAGAAGTGCTTTGCCTTGGAGGAGACCTGGAGAGGCGTCTCTCGAAGGAGTGTTTTTCGGGGAAGACTCGAGGCCTCTCTCAGAGGAGGCTCGGAGGAGGTCCACTGTGGTGTCTCCCAGAGAGGCTCGGGGAAAGCCCTATAGAGGTTATGTAGTTGCTTGGATCTTGTTTAGCTGATAGCCAAATGAATAGACTCTTAACAATATTCTCTAGTAAACCAATGTGCTACATCAGAATAGTAGTTGGTCTCAAGAATTAACTCATCTTGCAATAAGTTCAGAATTTAAAAGTTTTCAAAGTTCAAAAAATAATATTCGTGGATTATTCAAAATAAGGAGGCCATGAAAAAAAAAAAAAACTCGCTCCCAAAAATGCATCAATAAAGTTGTAATCAAAGAAAAGCTCCGCATGCAAAACGAAAAATTAATTATTTTATAACCAGGCAAGAATAATGATGCTTAGTTAGAATCTAGGTGACTGTGAGAATTCAATTTTTTTATTTTTTTTATGAAGTGTGAATATATTTTAATTCATTAGATAATTAAAGGCTATAGCCTACCTCCACATTAAACTCTGAATTACATATGAGTGTTCAAATACTAAAAAATAAATAAATAAAAAATTACATATGAAGGTAAACCTTAGTTGTGTGGTCTACAAAAATCTGAAATATTAGACGGAAAAGTTGACAAATTTAGAAGCTTCTAAACCCATTCTTAAATACTTGCAAGTGATGAATTTTAGATTGACTTTAAAATGCTTTTGTTTTATGATAGATTGACCCGGGCACCCCTTTCCCGGGCAAAGGGGCTTTGCCCTTTATTTGATTGGACTTCAATCTGTTTAGTTAATTAAAATAATATAATTATTTTAATAAATAAAATATTATTTAAAATTTATTTATTTAAATTGGATGCATTAGGCGTAATTTGTATAATATATTTTAACAAGTCAAGATATCATATGTATTTGTTACTTCATACTTGAAATTGGATACTTGGGGTGTGTTTGAGTCACAGTTCTTGTTTGACATCTATTTTTTTCTCATTCTCTTTCTCATTTTTTTCTCTTTATTCGTTTTAACAACACATTCTATCAATAAAATAATATTACACATAAACCCAAAAATTCGTCTTACTTTTTTACCACACATTCTTCTATCAATCACTATTCTAAATCAAATTCTTTCCTAAAATGGGTGTCAAATAAGGTAACATTATTTTGGAAGAATGTATTATGGAATAGTAGATTGATGGAAAACGTGTGGTTAAAAAAGAATGAAAAGTTACTGATGTGATGAAAAATATTATTTTATTGAAGAATGTGTGATTAAAAATGAATAGAAAAATAAAAATGAAAATTTTAATGTGTGCCAAACAGGGGCTTAAGGTATATTTGAAAGTTTACTATACTAATAAGTTTGCCCTCGTCTGAAGCCATTGTTAGGACTAAAATTTATTTTCCTATCAAATCATGTGGCTCACCATTTTTATGGGGGAGATAACTTCCGTATTGAATTGTCTTTGTGAGTTACATTTATACCCTCATTTTTGGCATAATTTAACTAGTTGTACCTAATCTTCTACATAAAATTTTACATAATTGACATATGGCGGCCCCCTATTGGGGGAGGCGCCTGTAGCATTACTCTTTTTGGCAAGTACTGAGTATTTAATAATAATTATTATTATTATTTTGGAGAGAAGGGGTAGAATAGGTAAAGTGAAATGAAAAGAATAAATTGTACAGTAAAATACCATTTTTTTGTCAGATGAAATGAATAAAGAAGTAATTTTTTTGAAAGAGCAATAATCTAATTTCTTCTACTTAAGACAAAAAAAAAAAAAAAGAGAGAGAGAAATAAACAAGCACTATATCATCTATTTCAAAATAAAGATTTGAACTTCTCTACACCAGCTTTTAAAAGTTGTTTTTTGGTCAACAAGCGCCTTTTGACTTTAACCAATCCCCTTTTGGTAAAGATAATTATTTTTTTTATAAAAATTGATGAAATGTGTAATCGAAAAATTGTAAATTCCATGAAATATGTGATTAAAATTAATTGTTGACTTCAATTTGAATTTTAATCAAACAAGTATACATTATTTTAACAAAAAGAGTTCAAGAATTGATTTTGACACATAGATTAACAAAGTAAAGCTTCGTCTAGGCACCCAATCCTGTTTCTCAAGCTCGGCCTTATCCTTCTGCAGGATAAGATTGATCCGACTCACTCATCTACCCAAGTTCAGGCTAAATTTGGCGTTACTCACATTTAAACATAAAAATTGTCTGTCATCACATCCAACACAAGTTTCACTCACAGCATACAAAATCCGTATCTTTTCATAACAAGATTGCGATTCCATCATTTTTTCTAAGGGAAAATTACAGTCATGGTACCAAATATTTCACTTTTTTTTGCAGATTTTATCTAAACTTTTCATTTATGTCACCCACAGCACCAAACATTTAATCAATTCGCTCCTGGAGTCCAAATTAATAGAAACCGTTAGTCGATCAATAATTAAATATCTGACCAATTGTTGACCAATTTTTAAAGAGTAAATATGTAACTTTACATTTTTCATATGAAAAAAAGTAAAATAAAACAATTAAATTAATTTAAAAAAAAACTCAAGCTACTATTCATCTTCCTCCCCCTCTTTTTCTTATCGTGCGCACTCCGCCCTTTAATCCTTTATCCTCCACCACCACCCACAATCGCCACATTCTCCACCAACCATTTCAACCGCAACATTCGATACCCCCATCACAACCTCATGTCCCCTCACCTCCCTCCACCCATAAATACCCTTTTCCACTGCTACTACTCCTAACAACACTCCGTTTTTTTCGTCCTGTCCAATGCTTCCACTGACGTGAACCCAGGAGCGGGATCAGCGTGGAAATCGCGAAATTAATTTAAAATGTCGGGAAAGCCCAAATTTAGGTTGCAGACGGTAGAATCTCGACCCGCAAATTATTAAACCAAGCAACCAAACAAAATGAAGTTTGAATGACCTCTTGATTACAAAACCAACGAACCTCGATTTACGAACGCCACAAAGGGTGTCTAATCATTTGATGAGTTCTAAGGGTTGAAAGCCACAAATATAACAATATTTAATAAGTTCGATAATTCATTCAAGAACCACTAAAGAGAAATTCTCAATTTCATATTCATGTTAAAAGTCTTAGTTTTATAATGAAATAAATCTCATATTTACACTAATGCTAAAAACCCTAATAAAACGTAATTAGGTCATAGAATATTGTCAAAGTTGGAAATAAAATAGAATTCTAGACTAACAAGGAAATCTCGCGAAAATAGGAAAATCTCGTCAACTTGTTCTCGACATATTTATGTGCGATAGCAAACCTAAAAGTACCTTGAGCCCACGTAGCCTTGTGCAGAATTTTGTGCCGTTTTCGAAATGTACTCATGAACGAAAATTCGCCACCCGAGCTGAAAGTTATGCTCATTTTAATCCACATCACTCGTTTTCTTTCCAAATATCTTTCAAACTTTGAATCCAACTCATTTCGGCTCCCGAGCCCTTTACGAAACTTGAACCATGGCTTGTCAACTTTTTCAATTTGGACTCCAAAACTCTACCAAGTGATTGCATGTCCCAGATCATATCATTCCCTCTCTCTGCAAAAGGATTCGTCCTCGAATCTGTACCTTGTAATCACGTAGGAGATAACCAACCTGCTACCCAACTCGTCACTGCACCACCTGGTTCAAATGAAACTTTTTTCCTTATATGGCATATGATCAATACACGGTACCCACCCATTTTGTAGGTATGGATGTATTGCAGCACAAACACAATCAGTCATAGATGTTATATGAACTCCCACGTACAATGATCAACTTGAAAGAAACAATTAAGCGAAACACGGTTGGATTTATTAGCTTCCCCCTTAATGAGATATGGGTCATCGTACTCATAATGCATCGTCTCCACTGTATCATGCTTAACAATGGGACTCTGCTCTTTATTTCCTACAACATTCTCAACCATTTGCTCAACACATTCTGTCATTATTTGCCTACTCTCTTGCTGAACCATCTCTACTATTTTTGTATCAGTCTACTCGTGCTCCGGCTCATTAATTGGTTTACTCACCCCAATATCAACTGCATTTTTCAGTCCACCATCCTCAATCTCAACTTTCCTATTTCTGGACTCCTCCGGCAATTCAACTCTGGTGTTCTCCTTAGGTATGACCATCTCCCTCTCTTGCTTTTCCTGTTCTGCCTCACCTCTCACTTTCTATCGATTTGCAAATGATTATTTTAATGTCAACCCAGCTGAGTGATTTTTACCCCGTCCTGAAGAAACATATGTATGTTCCCCCCATATCGTAAATAGCCTTCCTCTCATACCTCCAAGAGTTCCCAAACAAAATATGAAAATATTTTAATGAAACTAAATCACACCAAACTTTATCACTATATCTCCCAATGGTGACATTCAATAAAACCCGCTTGGTCACATCCCTTCCCACACTCCTTCAACCAAGTCATCCTATAAGGCCTATGGTGTTGTTGCAAAAGTAATCCCAATTTTTCCACATCGTGATACTAGCCAAGTCTGACATGTACTCCTTATTAATAGTCAGACTACATACCGTACTACTCACAAAACACCGAGTTTGAAAAATAAATCAACAATCACCATCTTTCATTTACGTAAGCGTAATAAAAAAGACTCAAGAAAAGAATTGGACAATTGGATGAGTGTGGTTCTTGAATTTTTTGGATTGGAATGAATATAAACAGATTTTGGATTTTGGATAGATAATATGATAGTGTCAACTTTCCAAATAAACAAGTAAAAAAATTATTTTTTAAACAGTAAACGTGAACAGTACCCCCCGTGAACAATGAATTTTTTTAACTCGAAATTTGGATGCTAGATTAGCCCAAAAACAACTTTTGACTCTTTTTTTTTTTTTTTTTGAATTTTCTGAATCAAAGACTCAAAATTTACGACGAACATGAAAAATAAAAATAAAAGAATCAAAACAAAAGAAAAGATAGAACCTGAATCTGGAGCTCAAGCTCTAATACCAAATGACGCGATTCCGAGAAGAGGAATCTTGTGGAAATAGGAAAATCCCGCCAACTTGTTCTCAACATGTTTCTGTGTGATCGTAAGCCCAAAAATACCATGAGCCCGCGAGGCCTTGTGTAGAATTTCGTGTCGTTTTCGAAATGTACTCATGAACGAAAATCCGACACCCGAGCTGAAAGTTATACCCATTTTAATCTGTCACTAATTTTCTTTCCAAATATCTTTCAAGTCTTGAATCCAACTCGTTTCGGCTCCCGAGCCCTTCACAAAACTTGAACATTTACTTGTCAACTTCTTCAATTTGAACTCCAAAACTCGACCAAGTGATTGTATATCCCGGATCATATCATCCGCCACCTACTTCATCGGCTTCTTTTGCTTCCTTCCCGACTAATATCTCGTCACTTAATCTCCCTAGCCTTCCAAGTCCAAATCTGCCTCCTCTAAGCTCATTATTGCTGTCGTCGTTGCTGTAATCGCAGCAGTCGCCATTGTCTCCCTCGTAGTGTTCATTCACTTCCGTAGGGCGGAGAAATCAATCTTCTAATGACTCAAAAAGCCAACGATCTGATCATTACAGCAGTGCACGAATTAACCACACGCCGAATAACAACCACATCTCGAAGTTATAGAGGCCAACGCAAACTAGTTTAGAGTTCCTCTACCTGGAAATGTGTGGAGTGGGTGTAAAAGAAGATAATGGGGGTGGGGGGAAGAAGATGAACAATAGCTTTTTTTTTTCATAAAAAATGTAAAGTTACAAATTTACCGTTTAAAAATTGGTCAACAATTGATCATACATTTAATTATTGGTCAACTAACAGTCAAACAAACGATTTCTGTCAATTTGAATTTCGGGTGCGAATTGTTTAAAGCTTTGGTACTATGGATGACACAAATGAAAGGTTTAGACAAAGTCTGCAAAAATGTGAAAGGTTTGGTATCATAACTGCAATTTTCCCTTTTTTTTCTAATGTTTTACGTCTTTTTCTTGACGAGGTTGTGATTTGCATCATTGTTTCTAGTACTGCCTAATTAGTTTGACATCTCCATAGTAATCTTCTACCTTAATCATTTTGTGCATTCTTATGTCTAGGAATTACGCAACTTGGATTTTATATATATTGAATAAATGTCTAGATAGATACAAGTAACTACTTCTAGATATGTTGGAACTTTAGGCTATCTTGATCCAGAATATTACCTCAACCTCCAATTAACTGACAGGAGCGACGTTTACAATTTTGGAGTCATTCTATGGAGCTACTGACCTCGAAAAAAGCTATAGACTTTAACAGAGAAGAAGCAAATGTGAACCTGGTGGTACATGAAGAGAAGATGCATGTTGTTGATCAGTGCTTAAAGCAGGGGCTAGTAAAGTGGAGTTGGGAGACGATGAAAGCAATTGGGAATCTGGCAGCAGCGTGTTTAGATGAGTGAACGAAGGCAGAATCGCCTTCGATGAAAGAAGTGGCTGAAGAAATTGAATATGTCATCAGTATAGTTACAGGTGAAGCTTCAAAGACAGAGATCCCAAATTACCAATCATTATTTTTTTGTCAAACCACAAGGCGAGCTTGATCTTGTGGCCATCGCTGATTAATGGATTAGGCACTGTCATCATTGATCAGAGCAAAATGTATCAGAAAATCTTAACAAGATGTCATTTTGATTATGTGCAAATGTTAGCTAGTCAGTGCCCTGAATACTGTCAATTTAATTATGTGCAAATTCAATACCTCAAGTGCAGATACATCAACTCTTCTATAAGACAAGTTGAAACTTAATCAGCCTCCATTAGACCCGAGGAAATCAACATATCATAGTGAACAAAGAACCAAAAGTGAAAAGGAAAATTGACAATTTGAAGGAGAAAATAAGTTAAACAGCAATAGTTAGATTTACACGTGATAGTAGGTGGGGAATATGTCAAAAGGCACAAGTAACCTGATCTTGAATATTTTAAATAGACGCTAAGATCCAAAATGTCACGTGAGAAGACATTGCGACTAGGAACCATGTCACGAATGCCAGAGCTATGGAGAGCTCAAATCTGTCACACGGGAGATGTACTGGACCCCTACAAAATTTCAGGTCTTTCCCGTACAAAACTGCGATCCCTGCAGAAGAGCACGCAGCTGCAAGTGCTAAGGTCGCTGTTACCTGCATTTGATCTGATATTATTCACTAAACTGAGGTGGAAAATAATGGATTGAAGGCGTAAAAGCATGAGAAAGGCAACAAAAAAATGCCAGGAACAAGTACTGTAATAAAAGCATCAAGGAAACCATCCAGAGATTGCAGTCGTTAATAAATAGGAATGCAAATTTCAACATGGAAATGACACTGATCCAAGATAGTCACAAGCCTGGTAAAACTTGATTATGCTTGTAGCTGTCCGAAAATACATGCCAGAAACCGATCCATCTTTCTTATCTAGACTTTGGAATCAAAAGATTTCAAGAGACCTAAAAATCTCGCCTAGGCTTAGATGGTGTTTCAATTTTTTTTTTTTTTTTTAAATTTAACTAAAACAAAAAGTGAATATATTTGAAGCCCTTTTAGTAATAGCAAGAATAAGGACGGTGGTCAAGTCGATAGATTGTTGTCCTAAAGAGCAATTATTAGGTACTGATGCAGATAGAGGAAGCGATCAAGAATAATGTGTGATCATTGATTCAAGCACGAATACCATCTTGGAACAAGGAATTGAAGACACCTCTCAAAATTATGCTTTTTTAATCAAAATCAATGTCAAAACCTAAAATGAAATAGTTGGAGGCTGCTTATCCTAGACCTACTGCAAACTTTATTAAAAATTACAACTTAGTCCCTTGTCTCCTAATGAAATATATAATAAACCATAACCACATAAAGCAAAAAAATTTAAATAAATAAATGACTTAAAAATTATCTAATGTCATAGCCAGTATGGGGATTTGGCTCTGTATCACGTACTGTTGTTCGATTTTAACAAAGAATTGAGGTGCATCTAATGCATAGAATTAAAGTGGGTTGTACAAATGGAGAAAGGCTAAAAGGATTCCTTGTGCTTGAAAATTACTTGCACAGTTTAAGAGAAATTTCTATAGAATGAATATTGGACAAGCTACATTTAGAGGTGTTGGACAATTAGAAGATACGATGTACACGAAAAAAATTAGCTATTAGGACATAAGATGGACTAACGGCTCTTGTGTGGGGTGGGGTCCATCATTCGCTAGGTCTTTGACTGCCCCTCGTACCACGTGGTTGGTGCACTAGGCTGATCTAATAGTTGACTTTTTGGATCTGGAACTTAACCTTGGCAAGATCTGCCATCTCTTAGTGGCTCTACGTCCAGTCATTCATGGTATACTCTCAATTCAGTCTTATTAGAATGAATAAAATAGGAAACCAGAAACCACAATTACAAAGAAGCAGCGCAAATTGAAGATAAACTAAAGGAAAGATTACTCAGATGGCTAGAGTAGATAAACCTCAAGCTATTGTAGGAATTCGTAGCATTCATAAATATGAAATTCCGGGTCAAGATGTTTACCTGAATTGATGAATTCCAACATCTTTTGTATAGTTGGATCACCTTGCTTTCCAAGCGTCGAATTCTACATTTTCTAGCACTCCAATGGTCAAAATCTCAATCACAATGGAATCAACAACAAAGTATCTAATTTGTGAGTCTCTATGCCGAAAATGAGGTTCCAGGTGCTTTTCATTTTATGTGTGACTTTCCATACGAATTTCACCATTCTCTTGCCATCTTTTCTTCTCTTTTTCTATGCAATAACCATTGGAGATTGTATGGGAATTAAGGGTGGTTATAGGGAGTTGTAGGTTTGAATTTCAATTTCAAACCACTCCCTTCAACCATTTTAATGTCTTATGGGTTGGGTCACTCCACATGAGCAACCCATGACCAATATTTTCCAACATCTCCCACTCGCACATGATGAGCTTAACCCAAACCATAAGTGACAACGAACATCACATGCTAGATCATTCTCAAGGTCCAAAGATTCATATGACAAATAGATCATGCGACCAACGAGTACATATTAGAGCTGACGGTACTATAAATTTGTTAGGGATATATAGTGGTTCTATTAGAGGAACATTACATCTCGCTATACCCCAAACTCATTTTCCAACACTAATTCAAGTATTTTCGATCCATCAAATATTTATGGAACATACTTGTACCCCCACATTGTATCATTGTTTTCACAATTGTATTCTATACCCTAAATGGTTAAATACAATTGTTCGGCCGGTGAATAGAAATATAAATGTTGGTCAAAATTGTTTTCCATTCCCACTTGAACCTTCAACTTTTAATCAGCTATTTTCCTAGATGTCCCATCAATCCGAATCAATCATAGTCATTGATAACATGCTAAAGTAGCAACACTAAAATAAAATCTCAAGAAATAATCAAAAGTAATGAGGGTATATATATAAGGTTATAGAGACCTCAAGGTCTCATACAATGAAGAAGCAGAGATTCATTCACTCATTTACCCAATATTGGTCGTAAAAGCACACGTGCTAAAATGTTCTCTCTTTCTTAGGGCATATATCATATTCTTTATAAACAAATAACATCGTACAGATCCTAATTCAGGTATGCCTCGATACCTAACTTGAGTTCTCCTTATATTCATTCTTTCAGGCAATCTCAAATCGAGAACTAGATCTGACTACTGAAACAGGTTTAATGGATTAGCAAAATCCATTTTGATTATTTCTTGTAATCTCATCTTGATATCTTATCAAGGCGCCTAGATCACATGCACAACATGATCATTGTCTCATCTCAGCACACCCAAAAGTCTAAGACAATTGTTCGTGTAAGTGAATCAATCTTACCCTATTCGACATACTATATATATATGCATACAAATTATCTCGTAATCCTAATGATAAATTACACATGAATCCAAAATTGTTCATCTATGAGTACACAAAAACTCAATCAAGAGTATTTTGATATACTAAGTATCATATTTTACTTAATTATAAAGATTTGACATTACGAACAAGAATATCTCTAGACATCTTCCAAGTAAGATGATTACATATCATCATCTATATAGATATATCATAGACACTTTCTTAGCTAATGTCTCTCACATAAATACCATCGAGTTTTTGGTACCATCGTGATGCTTGAGATTCTCAACACATGAGATAATTACATAATTATCATGGATCTTATATTCTTAACTAATATCATTAGATGTCGAATACATTTATACCAAACAACTTCTTCGACTACCAAGATATGTACTACAAAATATGCTTCTTGCTACTCAATATAGCTAGATTGCAAAAATTTAATACATATTTATGCTCGACTAACTCTCATCCTTAATCGACATTCACATATCTAATCCAATCACAAGTCATTCTTTCGACAATAATAGAATAATTGACAGCAGTACCCATCAGGTATCACAATGCCCTTTCTAAGGATAACATCGATGCCTACTAACTAGATCCATGACATGACAAATGTAAGGACAAGTATACATCATAGCATACTTCTAATTCCTAATCGTACTGGATATGGTTCTCTAGATATCTCTTTGTGCAGTTATGGAATCCTTGAACATATATGAAGGCTCAAATGATCACCTTCCAAAATAGGAGTATCAACAGGGTAGCAGTTCTACAGTTATAAATATTCTAGAATTTTTATAGGATACAACACTCGTGAGAGAGAGGACTAGAATAATATTCTTAACACGAAATATACAATTTGCTAAATCCATGTCATTCGTCTCGAAGATTAAGGACAACCATTTCAAAATGGTCTCAATACACTCGTTCTCATGCTTAGCCAATATAGTGTCATCAACATCAAAATTAGAATTATAATCTACCATTAGACTTTTACATAAATATAGTAAATTTCATCTACATGATGTTTGTACGAGATTTAAATCCTGTTAAAACTCAAGTATCAGTGTCAAGATGACTGCATTAGGCTACAAGTGTAACTACAAAATTACCGCAATACTATAAAAGCCTTCATCATGTAAATTCATATAGATCTCTTCAATCAATTCTCAATTGAGAATGAAAATACAATTTCTAAGTCTATTTGGTGTAATCTAAACTTAAACACACTATCATAACTAGTATCGACATATAGAAGTGAATCTCACCATTAAGAAAAAAGTTTATCTAACTTAGTACAATTGAATATAACATTTCTCTAAAAAAATGAGTTTTATCTATCATAACCTCATTAGTCTTCCATTTAATTTTTTAAGAACCTGAATTGGAAAGTATATTCTAGACGTAAACGGAGTCAAATCAATTAAAGATCGGATTTTCATTATTGCATTTTATTGTTTTTGGTAGAATAGTAAATTTGTCTCATTTCAAAATGAAAGCCTAGTTTTCCTTTTTTGTCGTAATTTTCCTCTTTATTGTTATTTAGAACCTATAAAAAGAGGTTCGTTGATTGTAGGACACATTGGAATATCAAATAAAGTTACAATCTTCCCTCATTTCTCTCTTCTTATCTCTTCTTATCTCCTTAATTGTTTTCATTCATTACGATCGACATCAATTTGGTATGAGAGCTCAAATTGCTTCCTTGACCAATAAATTCGATCTTCACAAAAATCAGCCGTATCCATTTCCACCCACCCAAACCAACTTCCGTTCAAATCATATTCACTTCATCCACCACAACATGCAACCATAAATTTTCAAGAGCAGCAACAACCATACATGTGTGTGTGTGTGTGTGTGTGAGGGAGAATGGTTGTGGAAGAGGGAATTGATAGTAAAAAACGGAAATAATATTGAATATCAAGAAATTTTATTAAAGATAAAAATTTAAAGTACAATATTGAAATATAAATTTTGAAGAAAGATTAAAAATTACAAGAATTTCTTAAACTTTTTTGAAGTGGAATTTCTCCCGCTAAATCACACTTGAGGAAAACAAATGAAATCCTCCCATATTTATAGTTGGAGTTTCCGGACTTGAAATCTATCTTGAATTGATTTGGGGAATCTTGAAAAGTTGTTCCACTATATCTGATTGAAAGTATGTCTGTCACTTGTCTTGAGAATCTTTGAAAATTATTATCCTTTCTTCTCGGCTTTTGAAAAAGCTAAAACCTTTATTAAAGTGTCTTTAATAAAGTAGCTCGTCATTTCTTGAGTGTCGGCAAAGCTAGCAAGAATAATTTATTTGCTGGCAGGCATATCTAACATTTTTTTTGATTTACGGTCCCTGTATTCTTTTAATTCATCAAGAAAATTGGGTCCATATAGTCATTTTGAATTTCTTTGAGTTTCGTCTTCAATCAAATCATCGATATTATAACCAAAGCACGTGTCTCCGTTGCTTTGTTAATAATCTTCTGATTCTGAAGCAGAATATTTTGAACTTGATTTCTTTGATGACCTTCAAGCCCGATTTTTGGTGGAGCATCCCCCACACAAGCACCGCCCGACGAAAGCAGGACGGGGAAAGCTACAGGCTGAAAAGCTTCGACCCTTCTAGGGATGCAATTTTGTCATAAACAACTTGAAGTTCTTCTTGTGTAGAACATTAATTGAACATTGCAATTAATCTTGATTTTTCGGCAAGAAAATCGGCCTTTTTGTCAATTTCCTCTTTTAATAGTTTTGGAATGCCGAATTTTTTTTGTTTTTGAATCCATGAATTTACTGTCTTTGGGCAACAATTTGTTTCGTGGAATTTTGACCACCATTTTATTTTGAAACGTCGAATTCTTTTAACGTTGTATTCCTTGAATTCTTGAGGATGTTGATTTTGTACCAAGTGGAAATCCCAACAGAAAATCCACGAAACCTTGAGATTGAGTGAAAATTGAACAAAAGATTTTCTGGAGGCTTTAAAAACATTTTTGCTTCTTGTTTGAAGTGTTTGAACCCTAGACGAGTAAGACTGGGTAGAATTGTCTCGTCAATACCAAAATATTCGAACCAATTTTGAAACCATTTTGAAAAATTTGATGGGCAATTTTGATGAAAAAGTATACACCTGGAATGAGTCATTGGTCTAAAATAAAAAAAAAACATTGAACCACGCCTCTTTGTAGTCCAAATAATTGAATTTTGATTCAAATGAATAGTTATTTGAAATATTCATTCGTTTTTCTTCCCAAGGGTGCAATCACCAGTCTTCATAAGACCATATCATTTGGATAAATATTTTTGAAAAATCAATATGTTTTGAGATTTTTACTATTTGGAGTGAGAGTAATAATCGCAGATCTTATTTTTATGAGAATCGCTTCATAATACTCACGTGGCTTTTTTATATTTGTTAGAAGGTAATAGAAACCTAAGGGAAAGAAATCTTGAAGATGTTTTTCTAAAGAAGAGTATCTTTGAGCCCATGATGCTTCCATTTCAAAGACGGGTAAATGAATTGATTTTGTAAAATATGAAAAGGATTTTTGAGGGTTAATTTTAGGAAGTTTTCTTGAGCTAATTTGAAAGGCTTTTCTGTAATTTGAGGGTTTGTTTTCTGGGGTTGTTTGAGTGGGTTTTTGGAGAAATTTTAAAGCAAGCGTAGTATTTTAAGAACTGGAGGAAGCCTCAACGGATCCTCTATGAGGTTTTTAAATATAATCATCAATTGAATTGAGATGAATTTGAATTTTCTTTTTGTTCTTTTTCTCTGAATAACTCATTTTTCACTCTCTCTTTATAGAGAAATTCTCTTGTAAGGAAATCTACAAAAAAGTTTGACGAACCTTGTATATATAGAATTTGAAAATCAAAGCAAGAATTGCTTGCCTCTTGCAAAAATATATTTTGAAACAAGGTTTTTTACGTCTTTTTATAAAGCTTCTTTTGAAGCTTTGCAATCTGTTTTTAAAATAAAAAATTTTATTGACCAAATCATCTTGAAATTTTGATATCACAAGGACGATTGCAAGAATCTCCTTTTTAATAGTGGAGTAATTCTTTTAAGGACCTGACCAGACTCCTGAGTCAAATCTGACAAGTTGTTCTTGACTTGAATTGGAAGGAACCTGTTTGAGGACATTACCATACCCTAGATCTAACGCATCAGTCTCAACAATAATAGAGGCTGTGGCGTCAAGAATGGATAAGCAAGGAATGCTTTTGACAGCTTTTTAAAATGACAATAGTACACTCGTGACTCCATAGGTCGTGGTGTTTTTGTAGGCTTTTGAAAAGAGGGGAACATAATTCCAAATGTTTTTTGGGATAGGAAGAAAATTGTTGTTTCTCTTCCCTATCTTAAGATTTCCACGAATCAAGTATTTCTACAAAATCTCGTCCTATTCAAATGAACAAAGAACTTCTTGATCATTGTACAAAAGAAACTCAAGATCTTCTTGATAAAAAGCTTATCAGGCCAAGTAAATCACATTGGAGCTGTTCTGTTTTTTATGTCAATAATTCTACTGAAATCGAACGAGGCATTTCTCGTCTGGTTATCAATTACAAACTACTTAATACTGGTCTTCAATGAATTAGATATCTATTACCTCAAAAGAAAGATCTACTCAATAGACGATTCAAAGCTGTTATCTTTTCAAAATTTGATATGAAGTCGTGATTCTGGCATATTCAAATAAAAAAAGAAGATAGATACAAAACTACTTAATACCGTTCGCGGGGACTGTTCAATCCTCGGAAGTTTTGTTTAGTATTTTCATCAGTTTCGAAAAAAAGCTTATTTCTCTGATTTGATAAAAAAAATTGATACCACGATAGAGTTCATACCGTTGCTGGTCATTATTTGTGGTTGTTCCAAGATTGCAGCCCCTTGACCAGAAAAAAAACCCACAACCCATACAACCCACATCACAAAACCTAATAATTCCGAGCCCATCTAATCCAAGCTATTACCCCAGACTATAACCCAATATCCCCAAACCCATATATCGATAAACCCAATAGTAAAGCCTAATACAATACAGCAGTCAAGTCCAATACCATAGCCCACTATTCCAATGATAAACAACCCAAGTCCCATAAACCCCTAAACCAAAATTACCCGAGCCTAAACAAATAACATCCACAACACATACTATTCCAAACCCACGCAGACAATCTACTTTATCAGATTACAACCCAGATACCCGGCCTAAATTATTAACCTTCCCCAAATCCTAAAAAGACAACTACCTCCCACCATCGACTACAACCTCTTCTGCCTCCACTACCACGTCTCTAGTTGTCAACCACCTCAACAGCAACACTTTACCACTCACACCAGCGATCGCCACCATCTCCACATCTGCAATTTCTTCACTGCCTACTACCGATTTCAACTACTGTCACTGGAGCTCACTGTTTTTCATACTGTTTCACCACATCAAGTAGTCACCATGCCAGTTTCCAGATAGCGTTCTTACCGCGTCGATCGTTGCCACACCATTTGTTCTCCATTGTGTCCATTTCTTGTCCATCCAGTTTCGTCGCATCTGCTACCGCCAGTATCATCAGTCCGCCGCTGGGGAGTTCCAACTGTTTGCCGGTTTTGCCTTCTCTATCTCGTGGATACTTGTTCATTTCACTAGCCACCGGTCCATTGCCGCCAGTTAATACACATGATCTGCAGTCTAGCCACTTTGTCGTCGCTCTCTGACATCATAAGCATAAGCCCAACAGTAGATGAATCGAGTCCAGTTGTTGTTTCTCTTCGCCACCTCCGCCTTCAGACCGCTACTACACCACACATGCCGGCACTTCCATTTCCTGTTAACTCTCCAATAAGGATTTATTTATGCTTTTTGACATTGAACTTCTATTTAAGTGTGTTTAGTTTTACTTAAGTTGATTTAGTTTTAGCGCGCCCCCCATCCAGACCTTCGTAACCCAGTTGGCATTCATGTTCCTCGTCTGGATCCCCCCACCTCCGCGTTATGACCATAATAGGGACACCATTGATGATGTCACTAGGAAGGTTAAAGTAGACGTTCCTGAGTTTGATGGTCGCCTTGACCTTGAAGCCTTTCTTGATTGGCTCGATGCCATCGAAGAATACTTCGATTGGTACCAGATGCCTGACTATCAGCGTATTCATTTTTCCAAAATGAAACTTGTCAAATCTGCTAACGCTATTGGCAGACAGTGACATGATCCCTATACCGTTTAGGACAGCCTATTATATCGTGGAGCGAAATGAAATTAAAACTCATTGAGAAGTACATCATGTCTTATCATTGCTCGAACTCTTGGAATGTCTTCTTAATCATAGGCAAAATTGCTCGACTATGTCGGAGTACAGAACCCATTTTGACGAGTTACTGTATCGCTCTGGCCTTACTGAACCCGAGGATGTCACTATCACTAGATTTATTAATGGTATGAGACTTGGCCTCAAACATCAAGTCCTTATGCTCAATCCCGTCTCGTTAGAAGAAGCTTTTCACATTGCACTAGAACACGAGCGATACTCTCGTTCTTCCTATTCGCGGTGTAGTCTTCCCAACTTACCTAACCCTCGTCTCTCTCAACCCCTTCTGACCGGCGCTCCTACTAGTAGCCCTACATCAACCCAGACTCGCTCGACTATTGGATCTTCCTACACTCCCATTCCTCGCGACATCTCTAAGGTCTACCTGCTTTTCCCACCACCTCTCGAGGACCTACATCTCAAATTGTATGTCATAGCTGTCATGCTCAAGGTCATATAGCCTCTCAATGTCCTAATTTTGCCATTGTCCTTGCACAAGAACCTCTACTTCCGACCCCAGAAAATGAGTTTCACGATCGACCCTAGTGACCATTCAGATGAGGATCTTGACCGATTTGAGTGTTATGAGGGGACATCGGCTAGTCTCTGTTATGAGATGTATCATTTCCACCCCTATTGATTCTGACTCGTGGAAACAAACTTTTATTTTCCATACATTCATCCATTGCAATTCTCGTTCATGCAAGTTAGTTATTGATGGGGGTAGTACTATGAATGTCGTATCCAAGTTCGGCTTCAGAACCGAACTACCTTTGTCCTTTTAAAGTAGCGTGGGTTGATCGAACCTCTTTACCCATCACTCATCGCTGTCTAGTGCCCCTTACTTTAGGTCCCTTTTTTGGAAGTTTACTGTAATGTCTTACCTATGGACGTTGCTCACGTCCTTTTGGGTTGCCCTTGGCTTTTTGATATAATGTCAGGCATTTCGGGCGTGACAACAGGTATAAATTTCTCCACAACGACAAAACTATTCATCTCTTACCGGCCAAACCCTCAAACATCCCTGTCAAGGATATTGAATAAGATTCTAGAGATCGTCAAAGATTGCGATTATAATATTTCCTTTTAGTGTAGGATTACTTTCCTTAGTAGTATATTGCATAATATTTCCTTTGATATTTATTTCCTTTTACAGTTATTTGTAACCTTATAAATAAGGTCTTCTATATTGTAATAGGGATAAGACAATTATAATACAATTTATATTTCTTGACATGGTATCAGAGCTGTTACGATCCTAAACACATTAATTTTGAATTTTGTTCCCGGCAAGCGGCCTTGAGCCGCTCGTCCGGCTAGCAATTTTGTTTTCTTCTTTTGATTTTCTTTTCGAATATAAAATCTTGATTTCGTTTCAATTTGTTTGGGTACGTTTTCTGCTTAATCAGTTTGGGCTTGCAAAGTACACATTCTGGTCAATTTTTATTTGAAGCTCAGTTCCACTTCGAGGCTACTTAATCAGTTTGGGCTTGCAAAGGAGTAAGGACACATTCTGGTCATTTTTTATTTGAAGCCCAGTTCCGCTTCGGAGTCCAATTTTCGCACTTGTACGTGAAGAAAGAATTGAATTTCGTGTCTCCAATAATTGCAGTGGGTTTGATTTCAGTTCGGAACCCGTTCTTTCTCTCTCTCGGCAGGTCGATATCCGGCGGCTTCTTTCCACTATTTTTTTTCTTTCGACTTTGGCAGACTCGATTTTGTGTTGCCCTTACCATTAGAATTGGGGGTCTTTTGTCTGTCTTGCTTAGAATGACCAGAAATCTTAGCTGTATCACCATCTTCAGATTTGCATGATGTTTGTCTGATGGCATCTCTGTTTCTTGAAATTTTCTCCTTGTGCGTTCTATTCTGGAAGAAATTGAAACCCTAGATAGCAGCAAAACCCACGAACCAAGAGGACCTTACGGATAAAGCTACTGGCTCTCTTTCCCTCTTCACCATCAGAAATTGGCACTTTGCAACAGTGACCTATCGGAAGCAGAACGAGTGCGACTTTTGGATAATTTTCGGCAGGCAACTGGGGGATGGAACCGACTGGGAAGGTGATTGTCGTGAGGAAGGAGGATGATTTTTGGGCTTTGGGTTAATGAATTTGGATATGATATTTGGGTTTAAGTGAAATTGGGCCAGATATTTGGGCTTTATTATTTTTGCTGAATGGGTTAAGTTTTGGAGACTTTCCAGGTTGCTTATGGGCTTGGGCAATTATTTGAAATTGCATGTTGAAAAATGGAGAGGAGATGATCGGTGTACTGGGTAACAGTTGGGCATGTATTTTGAGATAATGGGCCTGTGATTTTTGGCATTGGGCTGAAAATATTATGTGATGGACTTGGTGTTTTGTTTTAGGTCGCGAGGGTTTATTTGGGGTTTTCTTAAAGCTTTTGGTAATGGTGGGTAACTTGAAAATTTGGTTTGCAATTTGGCCCAGTTAATGGGATTTCAAATTTGGCTTGATTTATGTCCAGTTCACCTGGAATTTGATTTGGTGTTGGTTCGGTGTATTCGAAATTTGAGATTTGCATCCAGTTCATTTGGGCTCGGACTACTGTTGTTGGACTATCTTATTGGGCTCGGACAGTTATTTGATTTATTTGCTGTCTTATTTCATCATTGGATTCTCGAAGGAGGATCATCCTTGTGTGGTTTTGGATTCTCATGGGAGAATCTTCTTTGGTGTCGGCTGATTTGTGGGATTTCTTCCACCTGCAGCATCTGGAGTTTTGGCCGGTGTTTTGGCGTTAGAGCTTTTGTTGGAACATGAATTATATGTTCAACTAAGTTCTCCCGACAGATAGAACTCGCTATGTGTGTCGGCACACTTCGTCAATTTCCTTTGGAAATTCTTATTGGTGAGTGAGTTCTCTGGAGTATCTTTGGAGTGGTTGAATCTTCGATTCTCTTTGGTCACAACTCAGCCTTTCAGGTATGGGTTTCTAGTCGTCCACGGTTGATTGATTTTGTCAACGTGTGACTCTTCTTCGGTGGTTTCTCGTAGTTTTTCGTGGTTTCTCGTTGGTTCTCGTCGTTTCTTTGGAGTGTTCTTGAAGTGGTTTTGGAGTAATTTTTTGTTGTTCTTGGTCTCTCGTCGTTGGTTGCTTTGATTTGGATTTCTTCTTCGTGGTCACAAGTATTGTCATCGTCGTCAATACATGATTGCAAATTGATGATTTTACCAGCATCAATTTGAGGGGGGATGTCAAGGATATTGAATAAGATTCTAGAGATCGTCAAAGATTGCGATTATAATATTTCCTTTTAGTGTAGGATTACTTTCCTTAGTAGTATATTGCATAATATTTCCTTTGATATTTATTTCCTTTTACAGTTATTTGTAACCCCTTTTTTGGAAGTTTACTGTAATGTCTTACCTATGGACGTTGCTCACGTCCTTTTGGGTTGCCCTCGGCTTTTTGATATAATGTCAGGCATTTCGGGCGTGACAACACGTATAAATTTCTCCACAACGACAAAACTATTCATCTCTACCGGCCAAACCCTCAAACATCCCAAAGAAAACAACACCCATCTCCGCACCTAAGGGTGTTGCAGATGCCTTATTCAACTGTCTGATAAAGATTTTGAGCGTGAAGGTCAAGGCGTCGCCTTATGTTTGCTTTGGTTGCTAAAGCTTGTTCAAAACCCCTTTGTGATTCGACACTCGATTTTCCACCTGAGGTAACTCCGTTACTCGATAAATTTAGTGATATTTTGCCTGTTGACCTACCTGATGAGCTTCCTCCTATACAGGATATTCAACATGCTATCGATCTCGTCCCTGTTCCCATTTACCAAATCGCCCCTATTATAGAATGAACCCTGCGGAGCGAGCTCAACTCAATAGGCAAATTGACGCTTTACTCGATAAATGTTTTATTCGTCCTAGCCTTAGCCCTAGTGCAATTCCCATTTTCCTCACCCCTAAGAAGGATGGCGCATGTGTGTTGATAGTCATGCCATAAAAAAATTACCGTTAAGTACCGATTTCCTATTCCACGACTTGAGGATGTGTTGGATGAGCTAGCGGGATCTTTGTGGCTCTCCAAAATTGATTTACGGAGTGGTTATCATCAAATAAGGATTAGACCAAGGGATGAATGGAAAACTGCATTTAAGACTCAAGATGGTTTATGAGTGGTTGGTTATGCCTTTTGGGTTGTCTAATGCACCTAGCACTTTCATGCGGATCATGACCCATGTCTTGCGACCTTTTATTGGGAAGTTCTTTGTGTCATCTATTTTGATAACATTTTGATTTATAGTTAGTCGCGAGGCTCACTTAGATCACCTTCGACAGGTCTTCCTTACTCTTTGTTCTGCACAGTTATATGCTAACCTTAAAAAGTGTTCATTACTCCAATCTCAGGTCCTCTTCTTAGGGTTCATAATTTTCACCCAGGGTATTTCTGCTGATCCAACTAAAATCTCTGTTATTCGCGATTGGCCTGAACCTTCCACGTTAACTGAGATCGCAGCTTTCATAGGCTAGCATCATTCTATAGGAGAGTCATTAAAGGATTTAGCTCTATCACTACTCCCATAGTGCATAAAAAGGGTGATTTTTGTTGGACCCCTTCGGCCTAGAGAGCCTTCTTAGCTGGCAAGGAGAAGTTGATCGAGGCTCCCATTTTACGGCACCCGAATCTTTCTAAGGTTTTTGAGGTTGCTTGGTATGCTTCCGATGTGGGTTATGAGGTGTTTTAAGTTAGGAAGGTCACCTCGTCGCTTCCTTTAGCGAAAAATTAAACCAGGCTAGGCATAAGTACTCTACCTATGACAAGGAATTTTATACCATTGTCTAATCTCTCCGTTACTGGCAATATTACTTATTGCCTCACGAGTTTGTCCTATATTCAAACCATCAGGGTCTCGCTACATTAACTCTCAGCGTCATTTAAGTGAACAACAAGTCATTGAATTTCTTCAGGAGTATACTTTTGTACTCCAACATCGAGCTGGCGTTGAAAATAAAGCGACTGACACTCTTAGTCGTATCACTGCGGTGTTTAATTCTATGAGCACTACTGTCGTAAGATTTGAGCGTTTGAAGGGCGATTATCCTAGTTGTCCTAACTTTGGTATCATCTTTCAGGCTTCTTTTAGACAGCCCTTCTCGAAATCATGTTTCTTTCTTGCTTAAAAATGGTTATCTTTTCAAGGGCACTAAGTTATGTCTCCCTCGTACCTCACTTCGTGCTTGCCTAGTTTAGGAACTACATGCCGGGGTTCTCGCTGGTCATTTTGATTGCGATAAAACAATTGTCTTAGTTGAGGATCTTTTTATTGGCCGTCCATAAAGAAATATGTTGCTCGCAATGTCTCTCGGTGTCGTACATGTCAATTGGGAAAGGCACAACATCAAAATACTGGGATGTATAGTCCTCCTCGCATTGTATACTCTTATCGAGGTACGTCGAGCCTCCGGTATTGTCATCTAATATTTCTGCAGGACAATCTCCTCAGCTAACTCGTCAAACTCTTGTTACCACGTTTTCTCTGCATGATATCATTGATGAGGTACTTGATGATCAATTTGTTGCTTCACAGGATGGTGGGTTTTGGTGCGTTAGAAGAGTCACCCACCTAGTGATGCTACTTACATTAATGAAGATGAGTTTCGTCAACTGGATACTACGCTTTTGGACGCCTATTTGGATTATACCTCCTCGAGGAGGAATGATGCAAATTGGAAAGCATATTCTAGACGTAAACGGAGTCAAATCAATTAAAGACCGAATTTTCATTATTGCATTTTATTGTTTTTGGTAGAATAGTGAATTTGTCTTCTTTCAAAAGGAAAGCCTAGTTTTCCTTCTTTTTTTGTTGTTGTAATTGTCCTTTTCATTGTTATTTAGAACCTATAAAAAAAGGTCCGTTGATTGTATGAGGACACATTGGAATATCAAATAAAGTTACAATCTTGCCTCATTTCTCTCTTCTTATCTCCTCTTTTCTCCTTCATTGTTTTCACTCGTTACGATTGGCATCATGAATGTGCTCAACAAACATAATGTCCAATTAGAACTTCCACCATATCTTAAATTAGGTTGGAATTCTATACTCCATATATACATCTATCACTTTTCTCAAATTTCTCCACTGGTTTTCTAAACCAATAATCATTGAAATTAGATAGTTCTTAGCTCCCACTCAGAACCAAGAATTGGTGAAATTAGATAGTTCTTTGATAGCTCCCACTCGAAAATAGAATACTCACTTGAATTAGAAGCTTAAACCAACTCTTATGTATTCAAAACCGATTCATCAATATACATAATATCAATTTTAATAATATTCTCCAAAGTTTTCTCATTTACTAGGAAAAATATCAAATATCACATCTTGTGACTCGATATCCACCCAAAACTTCACTTATGAATAAGTACCCTTTGGACAGTCATGTGTATCTCATAGATATATATCTCGTTTTTAATAGATTCATGTTTTCAAACTCATTATCAAGAACTTACATAGTCGATTATGAGTCTAAGAAAACCTTTATTTGGTTATCTATGCGTCCAAAGCTTATATGTTCTGAAAGTACTAACATTAACACAACTCCTTTAAGTAACACATTGTAGTCAACCAATACTCTTCCCAAAAGAAAATACATAAATTGAACTGCATTATCTCCAGTCTCATCACATTCGGTAATATTCCATTCTTTCTTCCCAATAAACTATATAATTATTGGTGATCAAGAAATAGTCAATCCAATGAGAATTTTTCTTTCATTACCTAGATCATGGACCTCTCATGATAGAGATTCACACTCTCAAATAATTCTCAAAGTCTTCACTTCCATAATCTGATTTTCTACTCCCTTCCAATAATGTCTAAATCAATACAATATCTTCAACTTATGAAATTCAGAGGCACGGTTGAAATGTATGAATCCATCTATAAATGTAATGGAATTATGAAATTTTATCTATATCCCTCTCGCAAAGAAATCCGGACAGATTTATTCTATGGAAGTTTAGCTCTTATAGTTTTGAACGGTTTTCTCAACTCAAAATCTCAAACCTTGCTTTCCAAGCTTTAAATTTTGCATTTTCTAGTACTCAAATGGTCTCAATCCCCATCACAATGGAAGGAAATTATAATCAACAACCTAAGTGCCTAATTTTGTGAGTTTCTATGCCAAAAATGAGGTTCCCGGTGCTTTTCATTTTGTGTGATTTCCATACGAATTTCACCATTCTCTTGCCATCTCTCTCTATTTTTCTATGCAATAACCAATGGAGGTTGTAAGGGAGTTAAAGGCGGTAATAAGGAGTTGCAGATTTGAATTTCAAGTTCAAACCACTCGGCCTAAAATGGTTGTAGAGGATAAGATATCATTGGGCTCGTCAGAGGAGATAGTTTCAAATTGAACAAAATGGTGAGAAAAAATTCACATTAGTTTCAAAAAGTAAAATATTGCAAGTAAAAATTCATGTGGCTAACTCCAAGTATAGTGGGCATGAATCCTATCTGTCGAAGTCCAATGTAGAATTGTACGGTACTTAAGAATTCAAGGGATAAGACTTCTACAATGCCCTAGCAAATGAAAATAACCATCTGAATTACAAATGAAAAGTTCTAAAGTGCTCTAGCCCAACTCGAGAGATGTAAATTTGTACCTAAATCATTTTCTCAAAAATTGGGGCAAGAGACTTGGCACAAATCCATTTTGATAAAATAAAATGTCACAGAATCAATTTGTTTGATAATGGATATATTGGATGTCATAACAGGAGTTGATTAAATATGAAGGCACGAGGGAATATAATAGCTCTAACAATATGGTTTCATACAACAAGATCAAGCATCATAAAAAGTTGAGAGTGGATAGTACAATACAGTAAATAAATTAAAGGGACGGTAATTACCCAATCACCCACAACAAACAGGCTCGCTAAGACCGGATTACGAAGGTCTTTTTTTATCCACAAAGCATAAGCATCTAGACATGCAAGTCCAAAGCTCCATAATACTTGAAGCCCCATTGATGCAATCAGATAGCTGAATCAAACAGATAAATGTCATCAAAATTATGAAACTGATTAAGATCCAATGACTCTTTGAAGACCGTGCAGAGCAATATTTACTTCAATGACAAGCAAATCGATACGTTTGTGGATGAGGGAATACAAAAACAAAAAATCAACTTGCACAGAGTTACAGAGGCATCTTAACGTCTTGTACCGTACGAGGACCAAAAAACCAAGACCATTTCACACTAGATGTGGCCAAATATTTACGATTTTCTGAATGGAAATCAAAGAAAGCACCATTGATATTATTTGTAGTTAATATAACTAAGAAAACAAAGTACAAATCTAACTTCCATGAATACTTTCAATATCAGTCATTTTGTATACATTACACTATCAGGAAGATACATACTCTGGTTTTTACAGCTTTGCAAGTTTTGATGATCAGTGATCACTGTAATTTTTCCACGAGAAATAACATTCATCTACTAAAAGTTGTGTCTACGTCGCTAAAAACGCGAATAGCTACCAATTTACTTTCATTTGAACTTCCAGACGTTTAAAAGAGGAAGCTAAAAACTCTTACTGAAGTAACACCAACAGCATCCTGGCTGATCGATGATAGTCTCTATCAATAATTTTCATTCTCACACCAACAATACAGAATGAAACACAACAATATCATCTGTTATAAGATGTTAAGCTCAATAAATTCAGGAAAATTTAAGAAAATTAGTTGGGGGTCATAGATCCATCTTATCCAGATATATTAGGCAGACAGAACAAACCGTATTGCAATTATATTGGACAAAACCAGGCTCCTCAAGGCTATACCACATTCAAAATTCCCTTTTTATTTTCACTCACAAATCAATCTAAAAACAAAATCAGACTTAAAAAGTACCAGTGAAAATATATATTCTTGAGGGAAAAATGGGAAGTGAGAAATGCAATATACCAGTAAGCAGTGAAGTTAGAAAACCCATGAGCAGAAACCATAACTCCAATGGATCCAGCTGCAAACATACATTGCAAAATCCTCAACAATAATCCACTCACAGACCCTGGACTCCCCATCAAATCCTTCATCTCCTTTTCACAGTAAATCCCTTCAAATCAGAAACGGCCCTTTTCCTCAAAACCAAAAAGGGCCCTCTCTAAATCTCTAGATTGCTCCAATTTCCCCCATTTCATCAACCCACCAATTAAATACTAGACAACAAATCATACATATTACTCTCTGTAGTGGATATATTTTTTAGCTAAGAGGATTCGGTTGGATAAAATTGATTTAGACGGCTAAGATAGAGATTGAAATTGAAATAAATGAACCGTTAAGCTAGTAAAATTTCAAAGAATTCTTGATGGGTTTGTTCTTTAATGAATTTGCTTTGGTTTGATACTGACACACCTACAGGGACAACTTTATTATTTTAATATTTTCTTGTCGGAACCATTTCATTGTCGTTTACTCGAATTAGAATCTCGTATCCTTTAATTGCATATTTATCCAAAACCATAGGATTCGATTATCTTTGAGGCTTTGGCAGAACATAACCATAATCATAATACTTTTAGAATTGGTGGCTTAGAATAGATTTGATCTGCATAAAGAATAAGGTATAATCCCTTTTTGTTAATCTGTATCTCTTTTTACTTTTGTCCTTAGCTTTTATTTCTTGACAGAGTTGTCTCCAACTTTTCATTGTAGACTATCATTCGAATAGTTATTAATTGTCATGTACCATTCGATTTCAACCCTATCCTAAAGGAAGTTCAAACAACAATTATCAGTCTATTAAATTTTACTCTTACAATTTGAATTAGGTCTTGATTTAAATGTTATATTGTCTCCGATTCAAGAGGCGCTAGCCGTCATTTTTTACTTAATTGTTCATTGCATGATTGAAATTAAGTTTGTGATCGTATTAATATTTATTTGATTGTAAAGACGAGAAGATAATTAACTTATGTGATAATCACATTTGAATGTAAGATCAAGTTACATAAACGAATAGAGCTTTTCTTGTTTTTATACCCCTTATCAATTAGAATGCTAATAATTTATCCAATTGAGTGTCATTTTAAAAGGATAATGGTTGTAATGTCGTTTTACATGGATAATAGTTGTAGTGTTGTTCTACACAGCATATGATGGCTGAAGTGATGTTCATCCCATAGATCCAGGCAACTCAAGAACACAATAAATACGAAAATAATACAAACTAAAATATCGTTTCATACTATATTCAATAATAAAAGTACAATATACATGAGATTTCAAAAGGTACATTTCTTCTTCTTCTTCTTCTTTTTTTCAAATGTAAGTAAGATTTTTCAATGTAGATAATATGTTAAACAACTCTTGTCCAAATGCCCAAAAGTGTCCAAAAATGAAGAATACAATAAAGAAGGTGTAGAAAGTAATAAAAGAATAGTTTATTCTCTTATGCTGTATTACAAACTTGCCTCAATATATATACTACATTACAATAGAGATAAAAGGAAACAAATATTCTAACTTAGGAAAGAAAATCAATTATTCCCTAACTCAATATATTCCAATATTCTCATATTAAAACGGGATTTCTACACTCCCCCTCAAGTTGGATCATAGATATTGATCATATCCAACTTGCAGATGCACTCATCGAATGTTTGTCTCGATAGTCCTTTGGTGAATATGTCTGCAGTTTGTTTCCTAGTGGGGACGTAGATCATACAGATAGTTCCACTTTCAACTTTTTCTTTGATGAAATGTCTGTCCACCTCTACATGTTTGGTCCTATCATGTTGAACTGGGTTGAGTGAGATACTGATAGCTGCCTTGTTATCACAGTAGAGTTTAATAGGAATGTTTGTTGGAATCTGTAGTTCGTCCAACAGTTTCTTTAGCCATAAACCTTCACATATTCCCTGAGCAGCTGCTTTAAACTCTGCTTCTACGCTGCTTCTAGCTACCACATTTTGTTTTTTACTTCTCCAAGTGACTAGGTTTCCCCATACGAATGTACAATAACCAGTGGTTGATCTCCTATCCTATGTTGCTCCTGCCCAGTCAGCATCAGTGAATACTTCTAACTTTCTGTTCTCATTTTTTTTGAACAACGGTTCTTTCCCAGGGGAGCCTTTGAGGTATCTCATAATCTTGTATACTGCTTCAAGATGGGTTTCCCTTGGATCATGCATGTATTGGCTCACCATACTTCCTACAAATGCAATATCTGGTCTAGTGTGAGATAGGTAGATCAGTTTTCCCACCAGTTTTTGATATCTCTCCTTCTCAACACACTCCCCAATATTATCTGTTTTTCTTCCAGTCTCCATAGGAGTATCACTTGGTTTACATCCAAGCATACCAGTTTCAGCAATGAGGTCTAGAACATATTTCCGTTAAGACACACTGATTCCCTTATTTGATCTGGCTACTTCCATGCCTAGAAAATATCGCATTTGTCCCAAGTCTTTCACTTCAAATTCTGCAGCTAATCCACCTTTCAATCTTTCTATCTCAAGTATATTATCTCCAGTGAGAATTATATCGTCAACATATACAATTAGAATAGTCTTGGTCCCATCTCCAAATGATCTGAAAAACATAGTATGATCTGATTGTCCTTGTTGGTATCCTTGCCCTTTCAACACGCTTGCAAATCTGTCAAACCATACCCTAGGTGACTGTTTGAGACCATATAGAGATTTTTTTAATTTGCATACTTTACTTCCTTCATTTTCCTTAGAAAATCCAGGCGATAGCATCATATAGACTTCTTCTTCCAACTTCCCATTCAGAAATGCATTCTTAATATCAAGCTGTTGGAGTGGCCAATCTAGATTCGCAGCTAGTGATAGGAGGACCCCAACTGTATTTAGTTTTGCAACTGGTGCAAATGTTTCTGTGTAATCTATACCATACGTTTGAGTGTATCCCTTTGCAACTAGACAAGCCTTGTACCGTTCTATTGTTCCATCTGCTTTGTACTTCTCATTAAACACCCACTTACACCCAACAGGTCTTTTTCCTCTAGAAAGTTCCATTTCATCCCAGGTTTCATTTACTTCCAGTGCTTTCATTTCATCCATTACTGTTTTTCTCCACTTGGGACTTTCCAAGGCCTCCTGAATGTTTCTTGGAATTTCTGTGCTATCAAGGTTAGAGACAAATGTTCTAAATTTGGAAGATAGAGTGTTATAAGTAACAAAGTTTGAAATAGGATGAAGAGTGCACGACCGAGTTTGTTTTCTGAGGGCAATAGGTAGATCGTCAGTGTTATGTGATTTGGGAGAAAGTTCATGAGGAACTATCACCGGTTCTGACTCTCTTGGTGCTTCGAGTGTGAGTTTCTCCTTATCCTTTGATTTCGGCCTCCTTGAGTAAACAATCATCTCTTTGTCATGTTGTTCTTTCTGTTCTCCCCCTGAGTTTAAATTGTCTTTTGTAAATGGCATGTTGGATTCAGTGTTTGGGGTAAAGTTGGAGGGACCAAGATCAAGAGGTATGCTCAAGAACCGATCTTCTTCACTTAGGATCTCCCCCTGAAGAGAGGTTTTTTTGAAGTAGGGTTCGTTCTCGAAGAACGTGACATCAAAGCTGACAAATATTTTCTTTGTGGTTGGATCATAGCATTTATATCCCTTTTGGGTAGGTGAGTAACCAATGAATACACACTTAATTGCTCGAGGTTCGAGTTTGGTACGAAGATGAGAGTGAATGTGGACAAAGGCCGTACAACCAAACACTTTAAGAGGTAGGTCAGAAGTGAGGTGAGTATTAGGAAAAAATTCCCGAACTTTCTGGAGGGGAGTTTTGAAATTGAGAGTGCGACTAGGCATTCTGTTTATGAGATAGGCCGCAGTAAGAATAGCATCCCCCCAAAAAGTGTTGTGTATATTTGTGGTGAACAGTAGTGCCCGAGTTACTTCAAGTAAGTGTCTATTTTTGCGTTCGGCAACCCCATTTTATTGGGGAGTATCGACGCAAGAACTCTGGTGGATGATTCCATTTACCTGGAGATAGGTTCTTAGTGTATTATTGAAGTACTCAGTGCCATTGTCTGTACGCAAAATTTGAATTTTAGTGTGAAATTGGGTTTGGACCATTGAGTAGAAATTCATGAACACAGATCGGACGTCAGTTTTTTCTTTCAACATATAGACCCAACATATTCGAGTATGGTCGTCGATAAATGTGACGAACCATTTTGTGTGAGTACGATTAGGGGTTCGAGAAGGTCCCCATAGATCACTATGTATTAAGGTGAATGGTCTAGATGAAGTATACACGGATTTTTTAAATGACGAGCGATGGTGTTTTGCAAGTTCACAAATATCACATGTCATATCGAAAGATGTTTTATTCGAAAATATTGAAGGGAATACATGTTTGAGATATTGGAAATTAGGATGACCCAAACGGTAATGCCATAACAGAATTTCATTATTCTTAGGAGCAAAAACAGAATCACAGCTGGCAAATTGACGTTGCTGACTCACAGTAGTCTCGTCAAAGTAGTAGAGTCCCTCACACTCTTTAGCACTGCCAATCGTCTTCCCCGATGATCGGTCCTGAAATACACAATAGGACGGAAAAAATGAGTGGAGCAATGTGAACTCTTTGTTAACTGGTTAACGGACAATAAATTGCAGGATAAATTTGGAACATGTAGAACATTTTCAAGTGTAATCAAATTGGAGATTCGAATACTCCATTTTCCAGCCACGGGAGACAAGGAGCCATCTGCAATTTTAACTTTAAGGTTGCCAGCACAAGGTGAATATGACACAAACAGATAGCGTGAATCCATCATATGATCGGATGCACCAGAATCGACAATCCAAGGTATTTTTGAGAGTACAGTAGTGTTAAGGCCTTTCAGGATATTACCTCTGTGAGCCAAAGAACTAAAAGAGCTAGGTGATTGGAAATTCGAGAACAATTTCTGAAGTTGTTCCAGCTGTGCGGGACTAAATGCATTATCAGAGGTGGAGTTCTGTGTTTCAAAGGAATTGACTGCAGCCTGGTAGACGGAATTTTTGATGTTTTGTCGTGGTTTCCAATCAGACGGTTTTCCATGCAAATCCCAGCACGTGTCCTCTTTATGCCCAGGTTTTCGACAGTGGTCGCACCATGGTCGACCCGTTTGTTGTCTTGGGCCGTGTCCAAATTTTTTTGAGGATCTGGGCATATGGGCTCCCAAATCAGGCCCAATAAATTTAGGCCCATCATTTAAATTCCGACTAAATTTATTAAAAGCTCCTTTAGGCCCATTTTCATTTGACCCAGTAGGCCCAACATAATTAGATAATAGGGCTGACCCATTTTCCTTTGACCCAGCTTCATGCTTCTTCAACATGATCGACCGGCGGTTCTCCTCGCGTCAAACATCAGCGAAGGCATCGCGGGTGGATGGCAGTGGCCGGCGGCTAAGGATCCTACCTCTGACGTCGTCGAGATCTCTGTCCAACCCAGCCAAAAATTCATACAACCTCTCATTCTCGACTCTCTTCTTATACCGAACCCCGTCACTTGGGCAATCCCACTGTTCATCCATACTCAGGTCCAATTCCTGCCATAGAGAGGACATCTCCATGTAGTATTCTGTGACACTGCGTTCTCCTTACTTCGCCTTCCAGAGATTGGTCTTAATTTCAAAAATTTGTGACGAATCCTCCGTGTCGGAGTACATATCTCGTGCGCCGTCCCATATATCCTTCGCAGTTGCCATGAAGAGATACATTTTGCTGATTGAAGGCACCATAGAGTTGACGAGCCATGACATGACCAAAGAATTTTCAGATTTCCATTTTTGTAGTAGAGCTGGGTCTGCGGGCTGCTTCGTGTCGTCGGTAAGGTACCCCATTCTTCCTCTCCCTTCGACTAATAGCTTGATGGATGGGCCCATTCTCTATAATTTTGGCCATTAAGTTTCTGGACGGTGAGTTAAAAAGAAGAATTATCAACTCCGATTGAAGACATGTTGTGAATAGATCCAGTCTCATTGATTTCGGATTCAGTGGATTCCGATTTCTGACTGTCGGCAGTAGCTTCTGCCATTGATGGTCGGGTTTGAAAAATTACCCGAGCTCTGATACCATGTAGAAAGTAATAAAAGAATAGTTTATTCTCTTATACTGTATTAAAAACTTGCCTCAATATATATACTACATTACAATAAAGATAAAAGGAAACAAATATTCTAACTTAGGAAAGAAAATCAATTATTCACTAACTCAATATATTACAATATTCCCATATTAAAACGGGATTTCTACAGAAGGTATCACAATCAGTTGAAGAGATAGAAACCGGGGATCTGGAATTTGTAGATACTAAATGACCTAAAATTGAATTAAATTGATAAAGGTGCCAAGGTCTTTTTCAATTGTGAGGATATTTATGACATTTGATATTGTTTATTGGGTAATTATATTCCCACTACAATTTTTATTTCTTATACCATATTTTAATTACATTGATGTTCTTAATCCTTGCTTATTATAGTACTTATGTCTCTAATGGTTTCGCATGTCACTTTTATCCCCATACAGTGTGTTAGTTAACTCATTTTGTAATTGATAATAGTTTTATATTCAAAAGTCCATTCAAATAGCGTAAATATTTTTCATCATATTTTTAAAAAATAAATAAATGAAAAGTGAAAAAATATGTTTCCCTCATTTCAAAATATGAAAAAAAAAACATTTTGATAAAAATTATCATTAAAAATGAGACATACTAATTATTGGTAGGTTGAAGAAAAGAATTGGGCGAAAAAATTAAGAAAAGAATTGGGCGAAAAAATTAAGAAAAGATCGAAGAGTTTAACTACAATTAAATTGTGGTGTAACAAATAAAAATTAGGGTGTCATTATAATAAGGGAAAATTGCAACCACGGTATCAAACATTTCAGATTTTTGCAGATTTTTCCCAAACCTTTGTTTTGTGTCACCAACGGTACCAAACTTTTCAAAAATTCGCAGTTGGAGTCCGATTTAACAGAAACTGTTAGTTTGACCATTAGTTGACATAATCATTGACTTAGACCATAATTTTGACCAATTTTACAAGGTTAAAATGGTAAATTTACATTTTCTATTTTAAAATAAATAAAACTCAAACCACACATACCCACCCCACCAAACCTAACCCTGTGTTATCTCCTTAACCTTTCCCAAGCGTTTCTCGATGGTCTCCTAGTCTTCTTCCTCCTGGAAAACTTTAAGCACTGGCGTGTGAATCTCTCAATGGCTTTACAAGCCTTTATCCTCGGGCACGTCCTTGATCTTCGTTAAGGTTTTATTGTAAAGGCCGATGAACACCTCACGTGTGTTGGGCACCACATTGAGACCAACTATCCATGTCATCTCTTTCACTTTCACCATCATTATTAGCAGCCGCACCACCCTCCTTAGAAACATTTTTCTGCTGAAAATCAGATTCCTCGCTCTCAACTCGGTTGGTTAACTCGCAAACTTCGTGTTGAGAAAATGTCTTCATTTTCCCTTTCTTGATTATTTGTTGGTGGTGCTAACATAGCATGGCCTTCGTCGGACACGACGGTGTTCCAAGTTAATCTTCAGAGTGCGCCGACTTCAATTGCTTCAGCAAGTTGCACTTCTGTGGTTGAGAAATCACAACAAAGACTCAGATGCTGAGGAAATTTGTTTGTTGCTTTTCTTGTTTTTGTTACTTTAGAAATTATAAAGGGAAAATTACATGGGCGTTGATTATTGGGGTTGTGAATTTGAGTTTGCAAAGGTTTCTAAGCTTGATTGGTGATTTAGTGGTAAACTGGGTTCGAGAGGTGAAGAATGAGATGGTGGCTGTGGGAGGTGCGACAGCGTGTTGGTGGCTAGCGACAGCGTGTTGGTGGATGCAATTATGCACAGATTGGATAGCGTGGGGTGGGGGATGAACAATATTATTTTCTTTTAATTATTACTTCAATTATGGGGATAAATAGAAAAGTTACCATTTTGCTATTTTAAAATTTGGTCAAATCTACTATTCTCGATCAACTAACAGTCAACTGGACGGAAACCATCCATTTGGACCTCTAGTGCATATTTTTGAAAGGTTTAGTACCGTTGGTGGTACAAAACAAATGTTTAGGCAAAGTCTACAAAAATTTAAAAGGTTTAGTACTGTGATTGTAATTTTCCCTTATAATTTTCCCTGTTTATTTATAATGTTTTATAATTGAAGACCATTTGATGAAGAAATTGAAAGGATGACTACATTGTTTAACAAAGAGTCCCAATATTCCTTTTGTTTCTTAAAAACCAAAAATTAATTGAAAATGGGCCACGGGGCCATGCAGTAGATGGGGTGGAAATTATACACCAAATATTTAAAGATTCTATTTCAAATTTCAAATATAAACTTTATTTATACAAAAATTAGATATTAATTCATCTCTATCTAATTTATAATTACTCAAACCCTAAAAATCCCAAATCATTTATCACATCTTCATTCTTTCTCTATCATCTCCTTCTTTCTCTCCTCCTCGTCGTCCCTCTCATATCCTTCTCTCTCTCCTCCGAGCACCGACACGACACAGCGGCAAATGCACATGGCACGGCACAACACAACAGCGAACGCCGAGTCAGTGCAGATGTGATGTTAGCGCCATTGTAACAGTCTCTCTCTCTCTTCTTCCCCTCCTCTATCTCTTCTTTCCTTCGCAAGGCCACCGTCGTCGAAGACGACAGTGGAGCTATCACTGTGAGTAGCGAACGGCACTCCCTGCAATCATCAATTTCACGGCAACGTTGCAATTTGTCTTCGTCTTTTTTTTGTGATGAGGTGTGCGGTGGTTGGGGTTGGGTGCAGTGGTTTCTGATATGCAGGGTTTTTTCTGGTTGTTGGCGGTGGTGGTTTTTGTTGGTGGCGTGGTGCAGGCGCCACGTTGTTGTTGTTGTTGTGGCGACGGTGATTTATGGTGGTAGTGTGGTGCGGCTGCGATGGTGGGCGTTGTGGGCGTGTTGTTAGCGCCGTTGTAGAGCATGGTGGTATGTTTTGAGCCTAGTGGTGGATCTGTTGTAGGCGTGGTGGTGGATCTATGGTTTTAATGGTGGTTGGGTAGTAGTATGATGGTCGGTGACGGCGGCGACGGTGATGATGGTAGGGTTGGGAATTTTTTTTGGCTTGTATGATGGGAGTGGTACAGTATGACTTTATATGGCATACGGCCGCATACCGTAAAAAGTAATGTTGTTGAACCGACCCGGCCCGGTCGGTTCGACCGAGTTAACCGGGCCCAAAACCGGGTCCATTAGGCATTTAAAACCGAAAATTTAAAACCCGACTTAAAACCCAGTGACCCGCCCGATTTTTGTAAAACCGGTGACCCGGACACGGTTTAGACGGTATTCCCGGTTAAAAGCCATAACCCATTTGAAACCCTTCAGAGCCAGAATTCCAAAATTCTTCCATGTCGCCTCACTCTTCCTTGCCTTCTCCAGTCGCTCTCATTCTTCCATGCCGCCGCCGACTACCCTGAAACTGATACCGGAAGTTCCAAAACTGAGCAATAAGGTTATTCCTTTCATCTGAAGAAGTCCAAGTTAAACAGGTACAAAGTCATCCACGATTTCTATAAAAATTGAAACCATGAAATGTCAAATAATTATATATAAACAGGAAAAGAGTGCTACTGCTGCAATTGATTATGAAATATGTGAATGAAAGTCAAAAGACAACTTTTTTGGTTTATTTGGTTAATAAAACTTTTACAAATTTTTTATTTTTATATGCTTTATTTACATTTTTACACATAATGCGTGAACTAATTTCATTTAAACAAAAACAACTCTAATGAAATTTTAAATCATTTTCTAAAGACGTTTGCATAATTTTGTGGAATATAATTGGATTTGCATAGCAGAATTGATTTCTGAACTATCATAATTTTGTGGAATATAATTGGATTTCCTCTCTGCCCTGCTCTCTGTCTGCTTTACTGTGGTTGTGCATAAGTTTGTATAATCATTTTGTGGAATTCATTTTAGCTTTTACTGTTGAAAAACACTTATATTCATTTAATTGCTTTTATGTAGGATGGATAGCAATACTCAATCTTTAGGAAGTGAATCTCTAAATTCCACAACTTCTAGTCGTACAAAGAGCGATCCTGCATGTGATCACTTTTCTTCAAGTCATGACATTGACGGTAAAATTCGTTTCACATGTCTTTATTGCAACAATAGCTTTAAAGGTGGGGGAATTAATAGAATGAAGTATCATCTTGCTGGAATTAAAGGTCAAATATCTCAATGTAAGAACGTTCCTTTTAATGTTCGGGTTAAATTTCAAGGAATTCTTAAGGATATATCTCAAAAGAAACAAGATGCAAAAGAGGCTCATAACTCTACGTTCGGGGAAAATCCTATAGATTTAGAAATTGGAGGAGAGGAAATTCAAGAAATAAATAAACCATTACAAAAGCAAAGACAAGAAAAAGCGAAGAGAAAAGCAATTGGAGGGATTGAAACATATTTTGCTCCAAGGACTACTCATGGAGATCAGCCTAGTTTGAAGAGTGATTTAGCAGGTAAACAAGCAATAAGAGAGCCCATATGTCTTGGGCTAGGTGGTTTTATGATGCTTGCATTCCATTTAATGCTTTGCATTCACCTTACTTTCAACTCGCTTTAGATGCTATTGCTGCAATTGGCCCTGGATTTAAAGGTCCATCTTATAATGACATTCGTGTTAATTTGTTGAGGGATTGCAAAAAAGAATGTCAATTACTAGTTGATACTTATCGAAGCCATTGGATAAATAATGGATGTACAATTATGGCCGATGGTTGGAGTGATCAAAGACATAGAATCTTAATTAATTTTTTAGTATATTGCTCTTCTGGGATTGTATTCATAAAATCTGTTGATGCATCAGATGCAGTGAAAGATGCTCCAATGTTGTGTAACTTATTTTCTGAGGTAGTTGAATGGGTTGGACCTCGTAATGTTGTTCATATGGTAACTGATAATGCAGCTAACTATGTGGCGGCAGGGAAATTATTGCATGAAAAATATGACCACATTTTTTGGTCTCCTTGTGCTGCACATTGTTTGAATCTTATTTTGAAAGATATTAGTAGTATGCCTCACGTGCATTCCCTAGCATTACGTGCTTCAAAGATTACAATATTTTTGTCTTGGTTGAGAAAAATACCTGAATGGAAGGAAATTGTACGTCCAGCTGTGACTCGTTTTGCTACCACGTTTATTACATTGAGAAGTATTTATGATCACAAACAAGTATTGCAAAGTTTGGCAACAAGTAGGCATTTCACAAGCCATAGGCTTTCAAAAAGTGCAACTGGGAGACTTGTAAGTTCTATCATCTTGGACAACAAATTTTGGGAGGATTGTTTGATGGTTGTGAAAATTGTGGCTCCTATCGTAAGGTTGTTACGAATAGTAGATTCAGATGAAAAACCTTCATTGGGTTATGTATATGATGGAATGCATAGGACACGAAAAGGAATCAAAAATGTATTTTTAAACAAGAAAAGATTGTACAAACCTTACACTGATATCATCAAGGAACGGTGGGATAAACATCTACGCCTTAACATACATGCAGCAACTTATTTTTTTAATCCTGCTTTCATTTATGAAGAAGTATTTTGTCAAAAAGTAGAAGTCATGCAAGGCCTCTTCAATTTACTTGAGATCAAAAGCATTTGTGATGATGAGACAAAAGCAATGTCAGAGATAAGGATGTATCGAGATCGTGAAGGAAGTTTTGGAAGACAATCGGCGTGTAATACTAGAAAGTCGTTACAACCTGGTGAGCATTTAAATTTAAATGTTTTTGTAAATGTTTACTTAATATAATACTTAAAACTAACTTTTAGATAACTTGTAGATGAATGGTGGAAATTGTGTGGATATAGTGCTTCCAACTTTGCAAAAGAGTGCCGTTCGAATTCTTGGTCAAACATCTTCTTCTTCGGGATGTGAAAGAAATTGGAGTGTCTTTGAACGCATTCACACAAAAAAAAGAAATAGATTGAAACATGAAAGACTCAATGATCTTGTCTATGTTACTTATAATTTGCGGTTGAAGAACAGGTCTATAATCTAAAACTCTTTACTATATCACAAGTTTATTTTTAATGCCTTGTTTATCGATAATGTTTTCTTAATATAACTAATTTTCATGTACAACCTTACAAAATTTATTATAAGTCAAGATAATATGATCCAGTTGATTATGAATGCATTGACAAGACAGACTTTTGGATAGAGGAAGAGATACCACCTTAGGATTTCGAGTTTGAAGAATTAGATAATGCAATTTATGCAGAAGATGCAATTCTCAATGTTAATAATCATGAAAATGATACGAATGTTCAAGGTAATAAGTTTAACTATTTAATCTCAGTGTTGTAATATTTATTATGTTAGAACTCAAAGGAAAAATATAGTTTCCACTTTCACCTAATATATTGTTTTCTTATGTTTGTGCTTTAGATGAAAATGAAAATATTGACAAGCTTGATACTCAAGGGACAGGTGATGCAGATACATTGGATGTTATTCATTGTTTTGGTGGTTCAAGTGATCAAGGATTCAGGCTTATAGATGAGAACGATGAAGATGAAATTTAACTATTCGATCTTTTGATGTTTAGTGCACTTTTTGAATTCAATTATAACATGACATTTTTCTATTGAAGAACAAACTCATGTGAAACTTTTAAATTTTAACTATTTAAGTTTTCAAGGTAACATAGTTAATTACTTAAAATTATAGACTTATTTTATATTACATAATTGGATTGAGAGGGACGTTGATTTGTTGATTGTATTTAATTATTTATATTAATTGTTGGATGAGTTCCTGTTGTTATAGTTCTTTACTTTTTGTGATTTCAAAAAAACTTGCTTTATTTGGTGATTTTTTGTAAAATTATTAAAAAAAAAAAAAAAACAGGCCGACCCCGGTTCGACCTTTCAACCCGATTTTCTGTTGTAGTGGGTGGTGGTGGAGATCCCGTGGTTTTAGTGGTAGTGGTGAATTATCAGAACAAATCGGATCTAAATATTATGCACCGTCATGAATTCAATTTTTTCTGTAATTCAGACAATAATTATGATACTTGTACAATTTGGTTGACAACTTAGTTGACAATCATGTGAGTTGACAGACATTATATCAATTCATTTAAAAAATTATTTTTGAAATCAATGTTAATGATCTATCCAACACATGTATTACAACTAGCTTAATTATAAAAAAGCATGGATGTTTCATTTCACTTTTTTATCATACACAAAATATATTTTGATTGAACTGTCACATATCGTGAAATTTTCGCGTATAGGATATATAAATGATTTTGTAAAAACATAAACAGGCATTGTAACATATGAATGTGAAGGAAGCCAAGATTTTTCTAGAACTAATCCATATTCAGACATTGATTCATTGAAATCAGATTTTAGCCGTTTTCAAGAAAATTGTGTAATATGTCAATAAGATCAAATAGAATGTAGGTTGAAACCAGTTACTGAACGTAGAATGAAAGAATTTCGATGAAAACATAAATTTTTGAAATAGAAAAACACAAAAACGTAATATAAATTACATAGATTGTGTAATCAGTAAAACCCACTGTTTTGATTTGGAAATTTTCGTTTTGTATGATGTAATAACACAATAATCAGCTTCGGCTGTAAGAAACAGTTGCCTCTCATAACCGCTTTATCTTGAACTGGAGATGAAGAGTGACTTCTAATCATATTCATAAATTCAGAATTATATGAGGTGGAAAACCAAATGAGATTTTGAATTACAGAACAAGCAGCACAGGAGTAAATGATTTCCTTGTTTTCTGCCATTTAATGAAATTTCAGTTACAATGTGTTAATTCAGAAAAGTTCAAACGGCAGTAGATTTGATGACTTTTTATGAAAAGTACAGTAGAACTTTTGTGGTATTAATTAAATTACTATATATTTTATTTCTTATGCAAATATGATTTTTTCCCCTTAGCAAAATCGCGTTCTAAAATTTAATTATCATTAATCAAATCTTTATAAGTATAGGCTTAATTATGTATAAAATATATTTTTAAATATTTTTAAAATTATATCATCAAATAATATAGGTTTAGCAAGTTATTCCGAACTTCAAGATTAATTATCATCTTTAACGGTTTTCGAAATCTGAAGAAAGAAAATAGATTATTAAAACCCGATTCAATATTTTTATTATCATGTTCTAAATGAAGCCTTCATCTTGAAATCAAGTCACGCACACCAAGTCACAATTTTCAAAGAATCATGTTTATGTCACATTCAAAGAGATATAAAACCATGAAATAATGTTGCATATTTATGAATGACCATCACAAACACAACTTTATAAGTCACATTTACAAAATGTCGTTTGTCACAATCACATATATATAACTTATTATATAAATATTTTAGGTCACAATCACACAATTTTATAGGTCATGTCACACAACTTTAAATTCACATATTTGTTATTTTAGGAACGATAATATTAATTTTAAAAGAATACTACAAGTTTCATGTTTTTGATATTGTTGACCCCAAAAAATAAGTCAACAGAATCTCTGACACGTCCCCTCCACGTAGACATCACCTGCACACTGAACACCCCATTAGGATGTAAAGGTCGCCGGTCAAGAAAAATGTCTGATGACCGTTTGCACTCCGACGGCCAAGTCAACTATCGGACCAGATAAATATGAGTGCAAGGGAGGAAGAGAGTGTAAACGGTCGTCGACTCGTCGGACCTTTTTCTAGACCGATGACCTTTGCTTCCTAACGAGTGTTTCAGTATGCAGGTGATGTCCACATGGAGTAGAGGTGGAAGATATTCTATTGGCGCATTTTTTGTGATCAACACATATTATATTCTTAAGCATGATATTTATGATTTTTTTTCTTAATAAAATTATAATTAAATAGACTTCTTCCCATATCATTAACCAATCAATCTGCCCTCAAACTCCTATTTCAACTAGCATTCTTCCAATTGACTTAAGTCTTCTTTTTCCTAGTTTTTTTTTTTTTTCTTAAAAAAAATCTTAATTCATTGACTATGGATTGCAAGTTTCTATAAATTGATTTAACTTTGAGCTTATTGACCCGAATAATTAGGGTGAGGATTTTGCATTGATTCATTTATTTAATTTAAAAACACTTACTTTTTATTGCACATTTTATGATTATTATTTTCATTTTCCACTCAATCATCCTAATCTCACCTAACAATGAAAAATAGTATCTATAAATAGTAGTTAAATTAAATGCCGTGTAGAAATATAATGTGAACTAAAGCAAATATCCGTCAGCTTATTTTTGTTAATATCACTGATTATAGAGGATATAATATATACTTTCAACTAAAACAAAAACAAAAACGAAATAAATAATTTAATTCGTCAAAAAATAGTTTAGCTATCAACGCGAAAACACACTTTAATTTCGATAATTGTATTTTTCTCAACTCTGGAAATATACATTTATTAATATATCAAGAGTGAATCAGAATTCAAAGAAAAGCTCACTGCGAAAGAGTGTAAACGCAACAAGAACTTGGAAAAAACATTTATCTAATCCTAACAGAACAAACGTTGAACAAAATCCAAACGAAAGATCTTTAATCTCAATGGTTTAACATGAAATTGGTTCTGATACCACTTGTCTGATTTTTATAAAACTTTAAATCTTAAAAATATGAAAACATAATTATTTTATTGTCAAAATCCTACATGTCAAATCACCAAGAGAATTATTACATGCAAAACGTACCTTAATTAATTGGAAATGATTATTTGATATTGAATCTTGATTCCGGATCTTAAATCTTAATTATTGACTCCTTTGATTTTTAAGTTTTTTTATCTTGATTTTGACTTCTTGCTCAATAATTTTGATTGTCTTGTTATTCAATTTGATTTTTGATTCTTGAATTCTTCAATCCATATTCTTGATTGTGGATTTTTGATATTCCTTTTCAATTTATTTTCTCTTGTATTCTTGTATTGTGAGATGACACAAAGAATGAGAAAATCGCATATGAATTGGGAATCATACCCTATTTATATTTACATATGAATTCGGCTTATCATTAAATATAATCCTAATGGATCATGTCTCTACACATATAATCTGACACACACTTTATTTAGATGTCGAAAGACAATAACTTTAATTCTTTATTAGATCACTTTAATTGAGCTTAACTTTAAAATAACCTTTATAAACAGTTAATTACATAGGTAGGCGCACGCGACAAATTAAAACCCATCACATTCCACATTATTCATGCAAGTCAAAAGAGTCACGGGGGCATACAAGCCCTCATAAAGGGTGGGCCCACCCTTAATTTTTTTAAATAATTACATGTGGGGCCCAAAATCTTTTTCCGGCTCCAGGAGTTTTACATCCATATCAAAGATATGGTTGATCATGGCCGTCAGCTGCTGTTAATTGATGGCCAGGATGAATGAAGTGCTTTATGCTCTTCTTTGGCTAGGGAGCCATTTTCTTGATTCCCTCATCTTTTCTCTCTGCAATGTAGCTTGAAGTTGTCAAGAAGAGTCTTTATAATGATTCTCATTGATTGTGATGCTTTTTTTATTTCTGTAGAAGGGATTGACTCCACTTTTTAATAAAGACTTGAGATGAGATGAACAATTTGATTGGAGGGACATTAGGAACAACTGGGTCTAGAAAACAGGCAAGAAAATGAGTAGATCAATACATTGACTCATTCATGCTTTAGGAACTTTCATCTGTCGCGTACTTTTGTTTTAGTGATGAATTTACGAACAAGTGAGGGTAAAAATAGGCAAGAGATTGTTGACATTAATGCATCGCCTTCAGGCAATCCGTGCATGGTACAGAGTAAAATATAAACTTAGAGAATTTAAATTAATCAAACATACATTTTATTCACGCATTTCATAAAATCCATAATTTCGATATGTAATCTTCATCATAACTATGTTAACCCCCAATCATCTAAAGCTAATCAGTTTTTGGAATGACATTAACAGCTTGATTGATAGAACTTTGATAAAACTTAATCAATTTTTCAATTTGTTAAGATTCAATTTTAACCACAAATTGTAGTAATTTGGGCCTTCAATAACACCAAGAACCAGGCTCAGTCAACACCAAAACGACACCACAAAGTAACAAACCACAACCCTCAAACCGTCACTTTTCCAATCAACTGGTTGCTCTCGATGGCAGCCCACAAAGGGCTGGGTGTGGGGTTTAAAGATCAGCCACACAGGCTAAAGGAGGAAGAAGAGAAGAAAGCACAGAAGGCAAGGAAGCACTAAGCAAGACCCGAGACTTGAGACGCCGTTTTTTTCTATAAACCAAAGGCTAAGTAATATCAATTCCACACACACGAAAAACAACAGTAATGTGTATCATAAATAGTAGCAATGGTGGGCTTTTAGGTTAAGGGGATAATATAGGCCCAATAAGTGGGCTACCAACCAAAAAAGCCATCTAAGTCTTTGGGCCGAACCATGAGCAACTCTAATTAAATTAGACTACTACCAATGGTCCAAATATGTTGTAGTAATGGTTTGTTCTATTTGTGGTATCGACACTACACTTCACTCATCGGCCGAAGGCCTATGAAGTAATTCAAATACAAAACACAGTTTACCATCATTGTCTAGATTTATTAGGTATCAAAAAACCCAACACAAATTTTATAGATTAATAACTTTTATTAACTTTTCAGCTATAAACTTCATCAACTTTCAATTGTGAATGGTCATGAAGTTGTTGGGTTATTGATTTTCTGTTTAATTGATCATTTAAATACAATTTTCATATAGATCTTTGGGGTTGGATTCAAGAATTCATTTTGTTTTCGGCTTGCGTTTGATTAGTCTTTATTCAAATTGGAATGAGATGTATATTGGGTGTATATCATTTGATAATTGAAACGGAAGTAGTGACAGTTGATTTTATTGTTGATCAGTGTTGATTGTGATTAGCTTGTTATTGAATTGAGTTAGCGAAAGTTGTGATTCTTTTGGCTGAAATGTACTTGATTGCTTACTCTTTGTTGGTACATTCTACTTATAAGTTGTTTTTACACTTGTACTGGTGCATATTCTGTCCTTAGAGAATGAAATTTGACCTCGAGGTTATCACAGTATTGCCTCAAATAGAACAGCTAAAAAGCAAGAAACTTGGCTGGGTGAAGACTGAACTAGCATTCTAGTGGGATTAGTACTGCATCCAATCTTGTATAATTCGTATTCTGGTTTTTAGTACTTGAAAATCATCAGAATAGTAGTTGCTGGTGTGTGTTTTTGTTAGCATGGTCTACATGGCTATGACCACCCAAATTCAACCTTTCCCAGGCCAATAGGGGTTTATAAATTTGTAACTGAGAGACCAAGATAGAGAGGATATTTCACAATAAAATTCCTTTTTATGTTAGTAGAGAAAATATGCTATGGAAATACCAAGAAATTAAGTGATATTACACAATTCTATTATATAGAGGTAGCAATTAAGTCCTTTCTTGCCGTTACTATCTTTCTAGCAGTTTGAGATGTGAACTTACTAAGATAGAAGCTTAAAGGGTTTTGGGCACTGGAGTGGAATCACTAGGGCCATGAAATAGATATAGTGCAGATGATGCCTCAATTTTTATGAGGAGGAGGGGGGGAATCCTTGTGTGTGTGTGTGTATATATATATATATATATACTGATAATGAAGAGGACCCTTTTCATCCTTTGTCGTTGTTGTTAGTTCTCAGGGGAATGATTGTTGCTACACAGCTGAAGTTTATGTGTAATCTTGAATTCAAAATTATTGGATTTGCTTTATTCTACTTCTTTTGCTTGATTGTGATGAGTTATAATTTGTGGTTTACATTTTTTTCCTACATCTTATTCCATATTCTGATAGGCTCGGGAGAAGGCGGTATGTTAAATAATATGGTAATTGTCTTGATGTTCATATTTCTTTCTTGTTACTTGGAGATTTTGGTGTTTTGTGAATTATTGATATGAAACTGAGGACTATACTTGTAAGGCCTGCAGCTTGTTTGTTGGTTCAAGATCAGGCTATGGTTTCTTGTTGTCAAACCCCACCTCATAATTGATTGTGAGAGAGTACTAAATTTGGATTGTTGAAGCTCTGCAGTGCCAAAATAGAATTTTTAAAAGAAAGAGATTGGCTAGTTTGGGGTTAAGGACAAAGCTGAAATATTTCGCAATGTTGAGTGAAATTAGAAAGCTCAAAACTCGAACTCGTAGTACTGCACATGATATCCTTCCTTGGATACAATAGGGACAACCTAGAAATAACCTATTTTAGGAGTAACTAAAAAAAGAACTAGTTATCACATTCGTAGGTTCACTTTTATTATAGTTAGTCACCCTTTTGCAGCCTTTGTGATGGTCCCTTTCTGTTATGGCTCTTAAATCCCTTGGAGAACATCTGAATTTCTTTTTCATTTTCTATGTTTTTGTTTGGACTTTAGTTGTTTTGATCTTTGCAGATGTTTTGGTGGTCTTATAGTTCTTTTTTCTTCCAGTAATTCAGCAAACTGTGTATGGAGGTTTATGAAAGTTTTCAAAACTTCATCAATATAGGATGTAGAACTTAAATGGGACAAATGCTAGTCGAACAATTTAAATGGGACAAGTTAGGGATCAAATTGCTATACAAATGTGGAATGACTACTTAAAACATCGTACATGACTCCGTGAATTTATTTTGTATGTTGTTCAGTATTTGCTTATTTTGTCATGACACGTAAACTTATAATCGTATCGATTGAACTGTTTTATCAAATGTAATTTACGTTGTGTTTTTAATATTTGAAAAAAAATATTTGACGTTTCTCCAATTTCAAAATTTATATGTTATTTAATACTATATTAACATTAAACCATTAAAATTTATTGGATAATCAAGTTTTTTTGAATAAAATATTATTAAAAAATATTCTCAAGATTTAAAAGTAGACGCGTTTTCCATTTTTATGTTTTCGGAAACAGTTTTTCAGAATGGCAAAAAGAACACATTTTCAAAAATCTCAAAACAGACACTCAAAACACAAAATGAATTCAAAACACAAACTGAAATACGAAGAGAACGACCCCTAATATTGTACAATGTTAATTTTGAAATGAGACAAAAAGTGGAATTAGTTATTTTCATTGGAGTAAAATTTGAATTTAGATCAACTGAAATGTAAATTAGGATGCAAAAGTAATTCAGAGATACCAATTTTGCACCACGATTAGAGATACTTTAACTTTATTGAAAAGTTATGAGTGTCAGTCATATTGTCTTTTTACATAATAAAGGAATGCACATAACTTATTATCAACATGCTCATACAAATTATTTTTTTACATTTTTGCCTGAAAAAAATGTAATTTGCATTTCTTTTGCACTCTACGTTGGAGAGATTTTCAACCACTTTGAAAATATAAATTACAATTTAGATTTTTTTTCACCACCATTGGAGATGGTCTAACCAATTAGATTTACAATGAAACCTAGAAATTGGCTACTAATACCTCAATAGAAAACTAAAGAGTAACGACAACAAGTGATTCCCCGAAAGGAGCTTCGAACTCCATCATCACTATATTAAAATCTTACCCTTACCACTTGAATTAAGTCTTGATTTTAATGAAATATTGCCTCTGACTCAAGAAGCACTAGTTGTCATTTTTTATTTATTTAATTGTACATTGTATGATTGAAATTAAGTTCATGATCATATTAATATTTATTTAATTGACTTATTCAATAATCAATTTTTTTATGTAAGATCAAGGTGCATAGACAAACAGAGCTTTTCTTGTATCTACACTCCTTGTCAATTAGAAGACAAATAATTTATGGATGGTTTATTGTGTCTTTTAAAATAGACAACAACCATTTAAAAAATAAAATAAAATTATAAGACGTGTTCTCTTATTCATATGTTTCTGTAAAAGCGCACAACTCAAAATCTTTCTTTATAAGACTAGACTTTCCATTATATTATGTCCCGTCGATTTTTTGTTGTATTTATTTTGAAAGTTATTACAACAACTTCATGTTATATTATCATTCATGATACTCTATATGCTTCAAATAATATACGAGCCAATCTATCATTTATGATGTCATACGTGCGTTATTAAAATTAAAATTTCCCCCTCTATGCTTGAAAAGCTATAAATTTGCTGAACACCAGGGGCGGATCGAGACAAATTTTTCGTGGGGTCAAAAATGAGATTTCAAAAATGTTTAGATTAAAAAAAATTAAAAAAAATAAAATAAAATTGTGGGGTCATCTGACCCCACATGACCTCATGTGGGTCCGCCCCTGCTGAACACCAATCTAGAGATCCAGTGTCTGGATGGTATTTTAACTCTGTACAATAATTTAGTAGAATTTAAGTATCCATATCAATAGAGTAGATATAAGGGGCCATGAATCTCCTTTGTAGCTTTCTAAGCTAGTGGTATGTGGGTTAAAACGATGTTTGTTTTAAATTAATCGAGTGAATTTTCTCACTTTGGGTTGTTTCTAACTAGGTTAAATCCTAAATTTGAATTTAATTAAGCAAAGGAAATGATTTCGAGTTTAGTTGGACTAAATGGTGGAGTTGCACGTGTCAAAAAGTATAGGGACTCGATTAAATTTTTGGGGCTAAGTTGAACGCTTTGTAGAATTTTGGGATAAAATCCGACTTTTGGAGAAGTTTGGAGATTAAGTTGAAATTTATCAACACTTTAGAATATGACTGTAAGTAAAAATCGTCAAATCGAAATATCGACCCGAAACTGCATTCTAGAAATCGTCGATTTGGTGCCACATAGACCAGTCAACGCAATGATTTTGAACCAAATCGGTATAAAACTGTTTGGTTTAGGTTTGAAAATTTTAATTGTGGTTTAGAATCAAATCGGACCGACGAAAAAATATATACAAATAAAAAAATAAAAAATTATGAAAAATCCAAATATGTAAAATTCAATAGTTTTGTCATGTGTGGATATTTTTGTCAATTTCTAATTTTCTATTTCATATATATTATTATTACATAATAATCTTAATTTATATTTAATAATTTCAAGACTAACCTAATATATCAAAAGTCATTTTCCTCTACAGAATTCAGATGAACTTCAGTCGACACCCGACATAGCCTTGAGCCACCAGCACCACACCAAATCGGGGACAAAGAGATCCAGGGTCTTCGGTGATAATATTTGCTACGAATAAAGTTTCAAATCAATAATTTTTTGAGCAAACTGAGGTAAGAAATCTGAAATTATATGAGTTTCGCATTTCTTTCAACTATTGTATGATTGTGCAATAAATTTATTCACTTTGATGGAAATGGTTTATCTACTATGTACATGATTCTATTTTATTTGTGTGGACATACTCTTATTTTGTGACTGAATTAGACATGATAAAATATATCAATAGAAGCTAAAAAGTGTTCATATGCAATTTAATATGTGGATGAGCTGTTTAATACGCTAAAAGAAACCAACAATGACTCGAATGACAACTATACTTGCATCAATTTAATTGTTATGTTTTATTTTATGCTTAAATATTTTGTTAAACTATTTTTTTAAGTGTTTTGAATTAATAAGGATGGTATCTATTCGGTCAGCCTATTAAAGTCTTGGATTTTGATCCAATAGGCGTAAAATTTATCATTTAAAGTATTGCCTTATTGATATTTCAGTAACTGTATTATGGAACTATATGCTTTCAAATAAATATTTAGTTTATATGTGTTTTGGGTCTTATATTTAGTTTATTATACTTATATTGTAATGTTATCATAACGTCTTAGCCTAAAAAATGTGAACAAAAAAATATTATTATGATTTCACTTGGATTTAGTTGGTATTTAAATTTATAATAGATATATTTAGTTATTTTAGATTTATTGCTAGTAAGATATAAATATATATTGAATTCAATGAATTAATGACATAAAAATAGATATGCAAAAAAATATACGACGAAACCGTCGGTTTAAAATCAAACCAAACCGTTAGATTTTGGTTTGAGTTTTTTTTTAAACAATTCAAAATAGTTTGGTTTAGGTTTGAGTTTTTCTCAAACCGGTTTAAACGGTTTGATTTGAAAATCTGTCAAAAATCGATAAAATTAGACCGCTTACACCCCCACTTTAGAAGACCAGTTCAGAAGCATTTGGAAGTGATCAAGACCTGATTCGAATTTAAAGTTGAGGGATTAAACCTGTATGAAAACTAGGGACTAGAGACTAAATTGTGCTTTTGAAAAATAAGGGACTACAACCACACTAAGCTTAGCGTTGTGTAGTGGGGGCTAAAATTATTAGTTGTTGGTCTCACTAAGGCCGCAAGTGACACCGCCTGAAATAACTTTTTCAAAATTCATTTTCAATTGCACATTCTTCCATAAAATAATTTACATGTAATACATGATTTTTTTTTTCTATTTTTTAATCACACATTTAAAAAAAAATCATTATTCTAAAACAAATTTCCTCCAAAAAGGGAAAAAAAAAAAAAAAAAAAATGGGGCTCGAAAATGAGCTTAGAAGGCTTTGTTTCCTAAATCAAGCACGCTTGGGGATTTTTGGAATACGATTTGCAAGACAAGTAAACCACTATCTAAGGATCATATTTAGGTCAAATAAAGGAGGGATTCCACAATATATAATAGAAAATCATAGAAGAGGAATTCCAAATAAAAAACATCAATTTTCTTTATAGCAAAGTTACAAGAAATTCTTGGAGGCTTTTGATAATTTTGAAGAAGAATAAGGTGACGTCCGACTCCGAAATAGTTGGGGATTCGAGATAAAGGGTTGTATCAACTTTAGTTTCAAATTATCCTGGTTATATATTACTGCTTTATCTTGTATTTTATATATATATATATAATAACATGATAAGCTAAACATTTTGGGTATGCTCTCTTTACCATTTTCAAGTTGTTTTCTATTTTGGATTTTCCAAACAATAAAAATGCGTTCTCTTTCATATTTTCGAAAATGCGTTTTTGAAAACAAGTTAAAAATTTACAAAGAAAACGTGTTTTCAGTTACAATCAAGCCAGAATTTTCAAAACGTGTTTTGGGTATTTTTAAAACAATTTTTCAAAATGTCAAAAAGAACATATTTTCAATAATCTCAAAATAGACACTCAAAACACAAAACCCAAAATGAATTCAAAACTCAAAACACAAAACTGAAATACAAATAGAACAACTCCTTAATTGCTAGGATTGCAATGAAACGACGTGATTCTTAATGCAATAAATTGCTCCCTTTTAGTTAAAATCTTGTGGTAGTTGAATTGATTGTCATCCTATTATCTAGCTAATTATACTAGGATTTTTATTTTTATTTTTATTTTTTTGAGATTTGTGATTATTTCGAGAGTAAATTATTTTTCTAACTCAAATAACAAACAATACTAAATCCTATATGAGATATGGATACTTATATGTTTAGTGCAATCTTTTGTAGTATTCTAGTTTTGTATTGCATTATTTGTCTATTTGCATCATTCATAGAGAAATAAAGTCAAATCATAGATTTAAAAAAAATGATTAATTTATATCAAAAGAGAAAATTAAGGAATATCGATTAGTAACATAAACCAAGAATTGACTATAATTCTATAAACGCGATAATTGGGGGTTAGTATATTAACTTCGTATTAATATCAACAACTACAATATACAATCTCAATTAAGAATAACAAAATCTCAATTCACGGATACGGTAAAAAATAACGATACGTATATACAACGTGTAACAACCTGAAAACTCATCATATTTTTATATTTAACAGTTCAAATCTTAACTGGTGCCAATTATAATTTTATTTAGTCGAGTTTGATATTGATTAAAATCTAGATTTCAATCCAAATCAAAGTCAACAATTAATTTTAATCAAAAATTTCATATAACTCACAATATTTCAACCACAAATTTCATCAGATTTTATTAAAATTTACTAAAAATTTAATTTTAATTCCAACTAAACAAGTGACTTAAGTTGACATTGCAATTAGCGGTACAAAATAAAACAATCATTTTAAGCATAGCTAGTCGCAAATTCTTTGAACCTACCAAGAACCTACCTCGAAGACCGGAAACTATAGATTAAAAAATAAGCCAAAAAGGTGACAACCATAAATTAGATTTATTAAACTCATTTCGTGCCACCATTTTTAAACTGGTATTGCGATCTCATCAATTTACAAATTGAAAGGTGCATTAAATAAAATAAATTTAACACTTCAAAATGGTATCAAGATCGGTTATTCGAAATTGACTTGCAAAATGACGGTGTAAAATGGGCTCATTGCAATATTGTTTCGATTTTTATTATTATTATTATTGTTTTTTTTTTTCCGACTGGGTGGACTTAACCCCTCCGCCCGTAGATCCACCCTAGCATAAAAATTAGAGTTTTGCTCAAGCGTACATCTCGGGTGACAGGGTGTATTCATGAATGTATTGACTTGGTCTTCTTTTTCCTACTTTTTTTTTTAATTTAAAAAATACTTTTTTAATTTGTTGACTATGGATTGTCAAGTTGCTATAAATTGATGTAACTTTGAGCTGGTTGACCCGATAAGTAGGACAAGGGTTTAACATTAAGAGCATGTTTGGTAATAATTAAAATTCAATTATAATTGAAAATATAGTCGTTATTGAGTTCCACCAATCTAATAAAAGTCAACAATAATGACTAATTTTTCAATTTTAATTCGATTTTAATCTTTACCAAACATGCTCTAAATCATTGTTGCACATTTTGTGATTATTAATGTCACCCAACAAAGAAAATTACTAGTATTTATTGACACGATCCTGTGTGAGCTAAGATTTTTTTTTTTCGCTTAAATGCCGTGTAAATTGGCATAGAAATTTAAGTAGATCGAAGCAAATATCCTCTAAATGTGTAACTTTTTTTTTTTGGTTAATATCACTGATAAAACTAAAAGAGAAGAAAACTTTTAATTAAGAAAAATGAAATTATACTAATTTGAAAGAGTTTAACTAAATAAAAATTGAAATAACTGAAATATATTTATTTAACATATCACAGTTGATGAGAATTGAAAGAAAACTCACAGCAAAAGCATAGTAAGAACGTTAAGCAAAAACAGAAGCTAAATCCACTCCAAATATCATATTAGATAACACTCCGAATCCAAGCTGTCCTACAAGCGCAAACACCATCTGCCCCAAACGGCCACCAGGGGCGGATCCAGCACCCGGCCAGCCCCCGCGGCCGCCCGGGCTGGATCCGCCGGAAGTAAAAATTTTTTATTGATAATAGATATCTGTTTTAGATATATAAATGGTCATTCAGTTTATATTCAATCTTCTCATGTAGCTTAGTGGTGATGAAACGTCTATTTTTGCTTCATGTCTTGGGTTCGAGTCCTCCAACCAACTTTTTATGAAATATTTTTAGTTCTATTTGTATTTGCCAAAATTGATCAATAAAGAAAGGTTTTGAAGTTTCGAACCTGGGACCTCCGTTTAGCAATTTGAACATTGGACCATAATGGCAACTGTTAAAGCTTTTACAAAAATTTCATGAAATAATATATATTAAAGTTTTCGATTTTGATGCAAATCATGCAATTGCTATTATAAAATTTCACACTCATGCTCTTCCTTTAAATTATTTAAAACTTAAACTTGGATATGATGTAATTTGGTGAGGACGACTAATTTTTATCATATAATTTTATATGTTTAGTTTGAACAAAATAATTGTTACATTTAAATTTTAGGCTTTGTTGATTCCCATTTTTTTGAAAATACATTTTTCCTTTTTTTTTTAACCGCACATTCTCTAATAAAATAATATTACACAGAAATTAATTCTTTTCTTATTTTTAACTACATATTCTACATTAAATCACTATTTCAAAATGTATTTTTTGCAAAAATGGGCATCAAACGGCTCTTAATATTTTATTGCGATCGACGGGACTGGTCGAGTGGTCAACGACCGCCCTTGCTGACTTAGAATCCTGGATTCGCCCCTGACGGCCACCCGCCGCCTTTTGATTCTGCTGCACAAAATTGTTGGGATACACCGGATGCCCATACATCTGACCATTGTACATGTTATGTCCATGGCCATAACCATAGCCATAGGGGAATCCATGGCCATAATAACCACTGTATTGCGGCGGGGGCCGAAAAGGAATGCCTTGATCAAACATGGGGATTCCACGCTGAGTAGTTTGCGCATTCTGTAGGGGCTTTTGTGGGCACTGCACAATAGGTACTAATATGCACTCCAGGTGTATGTCAAAATGACAATCCCGGCACCTGTAACGCCAACCCTTACAGAAATTTTTACAGACAGCACAGGATCCAGGTAACGAGTTGGATTCCAGTGTCAAGGGGTGGATTTTGTGGAGAGCGTGCTGCAATTTGTTTGGAAATTGTGTGCAGAGTGGATGCACGTCAAAATCACATTCCTTGCACCTGTAGAACAGGCCCTCAACAGGATCGGAACACAGGTCGCAGGTACGAATATTTTGGCGTGCGTTTTGTGTCTTTCGGATTACCAGGGCGAGTGGGTGTTGGTGCATGGTTGAAGAGAGGGTTTCGGGGCATGTTCCACAGTATTCGTGCAAGTCGAAGTCACATCCGTGGCACCGGTATCTTTGTCCGGTTCCAAGAGTTTTACATCCATTACAACGATATCGTTGATCATGGCCATCAGTTGCTGTTAATTGATGGCCAGGATGAATGAAGTGCGTTATGCTCTTCTTTGGCAAATGAACCATTCTCTCTCTCTCTCTCTCCCTCTCCCTCTCTCCCTGTAATGAAGCTTGAAGTTGTGAAGACGAGGACAGTATATGTCTTTATAATGATTTACATTGATTGTGATGGTTTTTATTTCTATAGCAGGGATTGACTTCGTTAATGAAGACTTGAGATGAGATGGACAAGTGGCCTAGAAAATAGGCAAAAAAATGAGAAGATGAAGATCATTACATTGACTCCTTCATGCTTTAGGAACTTTCATCTGCCGTGTTATTCAATTTTCGTTTTTAGTAATGAATTTCCACGAACGAGGGGTCGAAAGACGCAAGAAATTGTTTACATTAATGCATGGCGTTCACGCAATCCACGCGGTAGAGCGAAATATGGACTTAAAGAATTTAAGCTGATCAAACATATGTTTTATTCACATCTATCATAATTTGGTCTAAAGCTAAACAATTTTTGGAATGACATTAAATTTGTTATGACATTAGCCATGTTTGGTAGGGCTCAAAATATAGATTTTAATATAAGTTAAAGTCGATAATTAATTTTAAACACATTTATAGGATTTACAACTTTTCAATCACACATTTCAACAACTTTAATCATAATTTATTTTTAAAAAATCTGATTTTAATTTCCCACCAACCAAGGGCATAATTCAAACATAAAAAATTATTAATATTTTCATCTACGACCCTATATAGGATCCCATCAGTATAATCATGTAAAAACCATATTTTTATAATCAGTAAGTGTTGACACACTAAAAATGCAGCACAAAATCAAAGGGAAGTCCAATTGAGAAACCCAAGATAAAGACCCAATGGAAATCGATTAAAAGGCCCACGAAGATAAGCCCAATCTGGAAACCTAAAAAAAGGCCTGAATATGGGAAGCCCGAGAGCGAATAGTATCATCGCCCAAGCTGAACGGACGCCCAGAGGCTGAACGAGTGAAGTACTGCACAATCGCCTAGAACGATATCCTCACTATCGCCCAAACTCTCAAATCGCCCAGAATCGGACAAGTCTAAAATGTGTAGTTTATCCAATTCAGCAGTTACGAAAGCAGTTATCAAGTAAACCTGGCACGCCCCCATGATCCAGAAACAAGTAGTTAAAAGGCAAGAGTAGTGGCAACAGTTACTAAGTAACCTCTCCCCAATAAGCAGTTTCGTTAACTAAAAGACGCCCGGAAGTATAAAAGGAAGTGAAGTTATAGAAGAAAGGACCCCGAATCAAAAACTCTCGACAAGAGAATATGTAATTTTTATTTCTTTAGTTTAAATTTAATCATTTCTCAGTACTCGTGTGCTTGCGCCCCTTGGAGGTGTTTTGTCTACTTTCAAATTGTAATTCTTCACTAGTAAACGCACCCCTTTTTGGGACTTTGTCTCAAGAGGTTTGTTCCTTACACAATCGTCTGATCCTTTTTCTTGTAATTGTTGGCGTGTTGGAAAACACGCGAAAACAATTTGGCACGCCCAGTGGGACAGTTGGTGTTTTGTAAGTGAAGATACAAAAAAGAAAAGACATCATGCCTCATAAAAATTCCGATAAGGAACCAGCAAGTCAAGGAGTAGTCCAGTCTGTAGTTGAGCGATATGAGGAGCAACAACATTCTCCACGAACAGATGGACAAAGTCAGAGCAGTCACAGCCGCTACGAACCAACGACAGAATTGAGCCCTCGCACAATGCGTGCATTGCTAGGAGAACTCACGCAAGACGTCGTTAAACAGGTAAATTTACGAAGTATTCATAATATGGAGAAGTTTACCCAAAATGAGAATATGCATTTTGATAATATGGCTAAGCAACTGAATACGTTAAATGAAATCATGAATAAGTTGGTAAGCCAAATGTGTCAACCCGTTATGCCTATAGGTAGTCACTTTCAGTCTAGGACTATCGTAGGACATACTTCGCCACATAACTCCCTTGGTGTAAACTCAGGTCCAAGTCTAGAGCCACCTTTTGGCCCTTCTACTTCAAACCCAGGGGGAAATGGGACCTTGAACTTGAATAACGATAACACTACGTCCAACTTGGGGGGTAGTATAAACGTAAGAGATAATGTCCCAAACAACGGACAGAATGGTTTACGTACAAATGACAGTTTAAGCACTCAATTTAACAGTCATAACGGCCCGAATAATGGTACTTTTATGGCCAATCAAGGGCAAACTACCAGGCCTCCCACAAATCAGCCAGTAAATCAACCAATAGGGAACCCATATGACCCTAACGCCATGCTAAGAAATCAAATTATGGAAATAGTGCAAGATCAAATAGCAGTTGGGGTGCGTCCGGTTATTAGGCCAATTTATACCAAGCCATACCCTGATTGGATAGATCAAGCATATCCATGGCCCAGAGGGTATAAAGTACCAGAATTCTCGCTATTCACTAGTCTAGGAGAAGTATCTACATTAGAACATGTAGGGCGATTCACGTTGCAAAGTGGTGAGGTGAATGATTACCATAAGTTGAGGTTGTTCCCAAGTTCTTTAACAGGGGTAGCTTTTTCTTGGTTCATTAATTTGCCAGCAAACTCCGTCCAAACATGGCAGCAAATGGAGCAATTATTCCATGCTCAATTTTATAAGATCGAGTCTGAAGTTACACTGGCCGATTTGGCGAATTTACGTCAATTGCCTAACGAATGGGCAAAAAATTTCCTGCAAAGGTTCAAAACGGCCAGAAGTAAATGCTTTGTGCCTTTACCAGAAAAGGAATTTATTAAAATTGCCCAAAGTTGTTTAAGCTTTGATCTAAAGAAGAAATTCCAGGATGGGGAATTCCCGGATTTATTCCAACTTAGTGCAAACGTTGTTAGGTATGAGCGATTGATAAGAGAAGAAGAACAGATGAAAAATTCCAGTAAAGGTAGGGATGGCAAAAAAGCTCGGCGGCTCGCACGGCTCGGGCCCGGCCCGGCCCGGCTCGGGCTCGGTGGAACCGAGCCGGGTCGGCCCGCAAAAAAAAAAACCAAAAATTGTCAACTTATTCCACTCATCATGAAACTAATAAACTAATTATAAGTGACAAATTTATCTCATAATGTATCACATAGATTATTTTGAAAAATGGGTGATATTTGTTTGTTTAATATTTATTATATTATTTGTTTTTTACTGTTTTCTCTAAGTACCTAAATATTTAAAGTAAGCATTTTCTTATTTACACAAATGTTTATTATTCTATATTAAGTGAAATTATTAGTGATATATATTGCTTAATTACATTTAAAAATTTAGCTAATTTCATCAATGGTTACTAAAATTTGTAAGAAAATTTAAATCGATCATTAAAAAGATTTCTTACTTTGTTATAATGGATAGTTACTCATTTATAAATCTAACATGTTATCTGACGTAAGCCAATAAGGTGCAAAAAAAAAAAAAAACCCGAGCCGGCTCGGGCTCGGCTCGGCCCGCTAAGGCTCGGGTCAAAAGCTCGGGCCAAGCCTCATTTTTTTTGGTAGGGCTCTGCTCGGGCCAAAAAAAGCTCCGGCTCGGCTCGAGCTTTTTTTTTCGGGCTCGGCTCGGCTCGTTGACATTCCTAAGTAAATGGACTTATTACAAAGACCCGAACTTCAACGTTCATACTGTCGATAATGGTTATTACGACCAAACTGAAGTATGTTTGGCCGAGTTAGTAAAGGGAGAAGCGTACACTTGTCCCATATTAGTTAAGCCAAAAATAGTAGGCAAAGATGAACCTGCAAAGGGTGAAAACAGAAAGACGCGAACGTTCTCGTTCGACGTAACTAAAGCTGACCTTATATTCGACAAATTATATAAGGATAAGCAAATAAAGTTGAGCGACAAACACAAATTGCCAGACCCTGAACAAATTAAGGGTAAAAAATACTGTAAATGGCATAATGCATGGTCACATGCGACTAATTATTGTGTGGTTTTTCGTCATGTGTTGCAGGATGCTATTGAATCGGGACGAATCACGTTCGAAGAAAATAAAAAGGTGGCGGTGGATGAAAATCATTTCCCACGGCCACTGGCAATGAACATGTTAACAACTGGTTTGAAAAACAAATTGTCAAAGTTCAGATTGGTTATTGACGACGAAGAAGAAGAATCTAAACCACATCCCAGCGTTTTTGAACGCATTATAGGGAAGGAGCCCAAACAGGGCGAAGATGTTCTGTGCGACAGATGTAAACACGAGTTGAAGGCAAATACAGGGTCACCAATGACGCGGCAATTTCACCATCACTCTGATTTCATGCCGATCGCTCGGCCTGTCAGGGGGCAAAGGGTGCCATCCCACAGAGGACTACCTAGAGAAAGGGGGTTTGGGTCGGCCAGTCAAGGAAGGACGTTTAGGCCGCAGCCTCGCCAACCCGATGTATGGCATTCGTTCCAATATAATGCAGGAAGAGTGGTGCCTTTCAATGAAATGACTAGGACCCAGCAAAGGTGTTTCCAACGTAATTACGGACGGATGATGAGGCAACAGCAAGGAGAATCACGCCCTAAAGCGCCCAAATCGCTCAGAATGGCCGACAAAAATGTTTTTGAAGATGGTGAAGAAACAGGCACTGGCGAATCAATGAGAGAATTGCCAGAAATCTCGTCTGGGAGATCAAAGTTTGAACGAAACAGGGAAGACGAAGATGATCTTGACCAACCTCTAATTATCCAGTTTGGCACATTGCCTCCTGTCATGGCTAATAACTACTTGTTGGCCGATGAATTCAAAAGCAAAGAGAAGGAGGACAGTGAGGAAGAAACTTGTGTACTAGTCTGCGATGAAGGCCAAGCATCCAGAGAAATATGTGATGAAGAAGAGGATGATGGTATGACGGATATTGAAGAGGAAATTGATTTAGAAGCAGAGAAAAGGAAAAGAGGAGTATCGCGCAATACCCTGTTGAAGCAACTGCACCAAGAAGGAGTCCGCGAAGTAGATTTGTTGGGAGAACCATCTGGCCGATCGTTTGATTTCTATGTGTTGTATGGAACACCCAAAAGGAAAAAGAGGGTACCTCGCTCTGAAAAATATGGATCACTCCCCAGAATAATGCCTCCTCCTACAGGTTGGGTAACCGAGGAAGAAGTACTGGAAAAGGAGAAGGAAAAAACCCAAGGAAAGAAGGCTCAGTGCGATATGTTGCACGTCGATCTATCACCAAAAGATAGCCCAACGGAAGATAAGCAGGAAGTAGAAATAGATGTTGCTGAAAAAGTCATCTTCAACAAACCGGCTATGAGGTTAACCAAACATTTAAGGCCGTTGTACGTCAAAGCCTTAGTTAATGGGATACCAATAGTAAAGGTACTCATCGACAATGGAGCAGCTATAAACACCATTCCAGCTAGGATGATGAAGAAATTTGCTAAAACAGAGAGCGACATGATCCCAACAGAAGTCATTCTTACAAGTTTTAACGGGGGGCAACTCCAGCAAAAGGAGTTATGCCATTGGATATAACTGTAGGAACAACCACCAGGACTACTGTTTTCTTCGTTATAGACGGCCCTACCAGCTACAACGTGTTGCTAGGAAGAGACTGGATCCATGGCAGTCGCTGTATTCCTTCATCGCTCCATCAATGCTTGGTCTTCTGGAATGACAAAGGTGAGGCAGAAGTGGTGCAAGAAGATCATAGACCTTTTGTGGCAGAAGCAAATTCAGTAGAAAGGTTCATGTACGAAGGAAATTATGGGCCTGTCAGAGTGGTTCAAGATGGGGAAGAAACTCAAATTACTGCCCAAAGCGAAGAGCCGTTTTCAGTGGATGCACTTACTGAGATGTTTAATCAAATGAGGCCAAACATAGTGGCCTTGGAGGAGCCAGTAATTGGCAAAAAAGAAGCCAAGCAACCTTAAATGAGTTCTCAACCACAAAGGCAAGAGGCCGAGATTCAGGCCTTCAAAGCCAAGTTGATGGCTTTCAATAAAGAATGTGAATATGTGAAGAAAGAAGAAGCGGCATTAAAGATGCTGAGGGACAAATTAATAGTGTCTGAGATGGAGCAGAACTTGGACTGGGAAATTCATAAAGTGGATTGTCTGGAAGAGGAAACACCTCTGAGCGATATGGATGATGAAGCGACGAGGATCACCAAGTCAGGATATGCACAAGCACAAGACCCCTTAGTCAAGGTGAATATTGGTGAGGAAGGAGAGGATCGCCCAACATTTGTTAGCCAGATGCTCCCTCACGAGGTTAGTAACAGATTAATCGCTTTATTAAAAGAGTATAAAGATTGTTTTGTTTGGGAGTATGAACATATGCCTGGTTTAGATAAAAACTTAGTAGAACATAGGTTGCCGACTAAATCAAATTTTAAGCCTCATAAGCAACCTCCTAGGCGTTTCGCTCCCAATGTATTACCAGAAATCAAAAAAGAGATAGAGCGATTACTAAAAGCAAGCTTTATTAGAACAACCAGATATGTGGAATGGTTATCTAATATAGTGCCAGTATTAAAAAAGAATGGCAAATTGAGGGTATGCATAGATTTCAGGAATTTGAACTTGGCTACTCCCAAGGATGAATATCCAATGCCTACAGTAGATTCTCTAGTAGACTCGACTGCAGGGCACGTGATGTACTCTTTTATGGATGGATATTCGGGATACAATCAAATCTACATAGCTGACGAAGATGTACACAAAACTGCCTTTAGATGCCCTGGGTCTTTAGGGTGCTTTGAATGGGTAGTAATGCCGTTTGGACTGAAAAATGCAGGAGCGACCTATCAAAGAGCAATGAATCTAATTTTTCATGATATGATAGGTAAATTTGTGGAAGTTTATGTAGATGATATAGTGGTCAAATCTGTTAAAGAAGAAGACCATTTTGAACAACTGCGATGTTCATTTGAACGAATGAGGCAGTATAAACTAAAATTGAACCCTATGAAGTCTGCGTTTGGAGTGAATGCAGGAAATCTCCTTGGATTCCTAGTACATAAAAAAGGGATTGAACTTGATAAGAATAAAACGAAAGCCATTGTAGAAGCCAATGCTCCTAGCAATAAAAAAGAACTGCAAATGTTCTTAGGCCAAATCAATTTTCTAAGACGCTTTATATCTAATTGTGCAGGGCGAACGAAAGCGTTTTCGCCTCTCCTAAAGCTGAAAAATCAAGACGAATTCGTCTGGAAAGAAGAACATCAAAAGGCTTTTGAAAGCCTGAAAACATATTTAACAAGTCCGCCAGTGTTGGTGTCACCAATCCAAGGACGGCCAATGAAGTTGTACGTGTCGGCTGAACGAGAATCGATAGCTGGAATGGTCGCACAAGAAGACCAATTTGGTGAAGAAAGGGCGATTTATTATTTAAGTAGACGGTTAACCAGATGTGAATGTAATTATTTTGCTATTGAGAAGTTGTGTCTCGCATTATACTTCACATGTACAAAATTAAGGGCATATTTACGGCCTGTAACAGTCTATTTAATTTCCAAAGTCAATTTATTCAAATACATGTTTTCTCGCCCTATTTTACACCAACGAATAGGTCTTTGGACTTTAGCGCTGTCAGAGTTCAAATAAGGTATATACCCCAAAATGCAGTTAAAAATCAGGCTTTGGCCAATTTTTTGGCCGATCATCCATGCCTTGATATGCCCAACGAAATAGAACTAGAGGTTGATTCATTTGAATTAAAACCATGGATTTTATACTTTGATGGATCGAAAACTTCTAAAAGAGTAGGGGTAGGAGTGGCTTTGATAAATCTTTTAGGGGTTTGCTATAAGTTTGCATTCACCTTAGATAGGATCTGTACTAATAATCAAGCCGAATACGAAGCCTTAATTGTAGGCTTGGAGTTAATGGTAGATATGAAAGTAAAGAATGTAATCATCCGGGGCGATTCTCAATTGGTGATTCATCAATTGACGGGCGATTTCAAATGCCAAAGTGATTCTATTATAAACTTATACGAAATCGCCCAAGAGTTGTTGGAAGAATTCGACCAAGTAGAACTTCAATGTGTTAATAGAATGTACAATGACATGGCCAACGAGTTGGCTCAATTGGCATCTGGCTATTCAAAGGCGATGAGTTGGGAGTCTACTTACGAATACAGAATTATATTGCCCGTTATTCAGCGAAGGGCAAGGAAAATCGAAATTCAATGTATAGAAGATGGGGTCGCGCTGGATTGGATAGATGAGATTAAAGAGTCCTTTAAGGAGCTTAATGGGAGAGGTAATAGGAGAACGAAATTACGCATGTTAAACTATGCATTAATAGACGAAGAATTGTTCAAAAAACGCTCTGATGGTGTATTATTAAAGTGCGTGAACTTACGAGAAGCAAGGACAATTATGGCTGAGGTGCATGAAGGGATATGTGGAGCCCATCAGGCCGGCCAAAAGATGAGATGGCTGATTATCATAAATGGATATTTTTGGCCAAAGATGGGAGAATCATGTGTTCAATATGCAAAAAGTTGTTTAGCATGCCAAAAACATGGCCCAATACAGAGGGCACCGGCAAGCAATATGGCACCTATCATCAAACATTTGTCGTTCAAAGGCTGGGCGATAGACTTGATAGGGTAAATTTACCCCCCATCGTCCAAACAGCACACCTTTATTATAGTCGCAACAGACTTTTTCATCAAGTGGGTCGAAGCAATGCCTCTAAGAGAAATCACCCAGAAAAGCATCATAGAGTTTATCCGGGACCATATCATCTATAGATTTGGAATTCCGCAAACTTTAATGATGGATCAGGACTTCCCTGAATGGAGATCAGGTGAAGGAATTCTTGAGCGAATTTGGAGTTAAATTGGTAAATTCCACACCATATTACGCTCAATCAAACGGTCAGGCAGAATCATCTAACAAGATTCTGAAATCTATCATAAGGAAGATGATAAATGAAAATGCCAGAAATTGGCACGAATGCTTGAACAAAGCCTTATGGGCTTATAGAACATCGCCCCGTTCAAGAACCAACATTACGCCTTTCCAACTCACTTATGGACAGGAGGTTGTATTGTTCGTGAAAATCAACGTGCAATATATAAGAGTGCGTTGGCAGCACGAATTAAGCGAGAATGAGTACAAGGAATCATTGATTCAAAATTTATTAGAATTGGACGAATTGAAGTTAGACGTGCTAAACATGTTGCAAGTTCAGAAACAAAGGATGGCTAGAGTTTACAACAAGAAAGTTATAGCCAAGTTTTTTAGTTTGAATGAATTAGTTTGGAGAGCAATACTTCCTTTAGATAGTAAAGACCCAAAATATGGCAAATGGTCGCCAAATTGGGAAGGGCCGTATAGGGTAAAGAGTGTATTATCTAATGGAGCTTACCACTTGGAGGATTTAGATTGTACTAGGCATATAAGATTTATTAACGCTAAGTACTTGAAGAAATATGTTCCTTCCCTTTGGGAAAGTGAACAGATAAAGGCATAAATGATAAAATTGCGATTGCGATGTAATCATGCTGAGCGATGGCAGTAAATAAATTGGACGATCACGTTCTAAACAAAGTCATAAAAACAAAGCACATTCAAAAGTAAAGTCCTTTATTACCAAATGTTCCTTACAAACCATTATTTACAAGAATTAAGGGACACAATCAAAATACAAGACAAAACATGCTACAAATTGTCTTCTGTTTGATGGGAACAGAAAGAGTGAAACCAGTACGGCCCAGCCCTTCAGCCTATGGCCGAGTAAGAGGGTGAACTGTCCCCATAACCTTCCTAAATGCATTGCTGCAATGGTAGGCAAGGAGAAACACTCTCAACAAGCAAACTGATGGCAAGAATCTTGCTTCAGTCTCAACAAGCAAACTGATGGCAAAAATCTTGCTTCAGTTTAAAAGAACATTTCCTATATCTCCCATACCAAAAGTGATATCAAAGCAAAAGGAACGAGTCAAGAGACACATCCCTATAGAAAATGAAAGTGTTGGTAAATGATCGGAGTGCCATGCGGTGGCAGGAAGTTGTGATGGCAAGAAATCGAATCTGAAAATGGATGGAGATGAAAATGATGAGTACAAACGTGCATACTTATAGGGGCTGGAAGATGAAAGGCCAGAATGTGGATGGTCACATTTATGACCAGTGAGTGAAATCAAGATGGCCCAAAGACTTAAGGAAGAAAATTTAAATGCCAAAAGAATATGCATGAATGTTGGCATAAAGCGATTGGGCATGTAGGAAATTGATGATCAAAGATAAAACGTCACTTCAAAATAATTGTTCATTAACGATGATGAATGACATTAAATCACGAAAAACAAAGGCAGTCAGTGCGAAAGAGTTACAAAGGTTAAAACATTAAATGTTTAGCTACAATTCGCCCCAAGCTGAGTGCATCTGCTGCCTAAGTTTATCCCACTCTTCGTTCTGCCTAGAGGAAAGGATACCTAATTCTTTCACTAAGTCATCATCAACCTCCAACTTTTTGTACTGCTCCAATAGAGATTTGGTCCTAGCGATTCCTTGGGATGCAGTACGCCTCTTGGCAGCCATCCTCGCCCTACAGTCATCCATTTTCGCTTGTAGCTCTTTCATCTCCGCAGCCAGGCTCAACATTAAGGAATCCTCCACTACAAGCTCTGAAGAAACCTCAGTCAATTCGGCCTGGTTTTTGTCAATTTCCTGAAGTAAGGATTCTTTCTCAGAAGAAGCGCTGAGATATTGAGCACTTCAAGCCTTCAATTCTGCGTTCTTGGCCAGCAAAGAAACAACGTCGGCATGGAGAACCCTTAACTTCACCTTAAAGTCACCGGAAATGCTGGGCGATGGGAGCAAAAGTGCCTGCAGTAGGTTCGCACTCAACGTATCTAGCTTGGCCTTGTGATGAACAGCGCTGGAACGGCCAACCTCCATGTCCATAAATGAGACATACTCAAACAATGCCAGTTTGAGAAATGTCATGTTCTCACTCGCAGGGGTGGAGGATAACACAAAGGATGTTTTCATGCGTGCCCAGGAGGTGAGTAAGTCTTGGATGGAATTAAGGATGCTATCAGATCCCTGCAAAGGAAATTACCAATATTGAAGATCTTCGATACAACAAAGCAAAACCAAAAATAAGAGCCAAGTAAAAAGACCTCATCGGCAGTAGTGGGAAATTCAGGCACATCCCTTATTTCCTCCATCACTTGGGGAGATTTCCCTTTAGCTGGGCAGGAATGACCTTTCCCACTGGACGAAGCTACAGGAATTTCTGCATATTTCACATCGCAGTAAATAAATGAGCCAGTAGAAATAAAGAAGGGCCAAGGCATCAAAAATAAGCATTACCTTCTAATTCCACGCTGTGGGGGGTCGGCACCCTGGGAAGGAGGATTTGTTGGTGATAAGGGTGTCGGAACTTGACGCCTGGGCGACGCAGTTTCGACAGGAAAGGGTGAGGAAGAGTCTGCCAAAACTATAGCTTTGGAAAGAGAAGACGAACTCTTCTGAAAAATTCAGGTAAACCATTAGCATACAGAAGAACACATCCGCGAATATACAAATATGGATTACCTTTCTCCTGAAGGTAAGGGGGTGTCATCATCATCATCGTCATCGGCCTGCAAAACAGGGGATGCTGAAGCCGGCCGTTTCCGGCCTGATACACCTTTGGCAGCAACAGCCTTGGCAGATGGAGAAGCGGGAGAAAGAATAAGATCTTTAGAGCGAAGAGGTGGAGAAGGACTCCTAATTGATACAGGAGTAACTAAAAGAAGAGAAGTGGAAGAAGCACTTGGCCGATCCAGCAAATGAAAGGCAGTAGTAGCGTCAGCTGTAAATAGCCTACGTTTCACTGACGGCCAGAGCTGCTCAAAAAGGGGATGAATAGCAGAACTGGAATGAAAAGAGGCTAGCGAGAATGCATCCGCCAAAACGCGGTTATGGGTCTCTATAGTTGCAACGTCTGCTTTATTAAGAGTATGAAAACGGTCGGTCAAATTTTTGGAGTAGAAAAGAGGGACGGGCCAGGTCTGGTCGAAACCCAGTTGACTAGCAAAGAAATTGGGAGGTAAATCTCTACCCCAGCCTTGGCATTGGTTCATGTGACAATGTCATAGAACAACTCTTTTCCAGCCCAGAACTGAACCCAAATGGGTAAAGAGTCAACTACTCCAGAAGGAATATGTACATAGTTGGGAGTCAGATGAGTAGGAAAAGGGAAAAAGGAAGAAACGGAATCTAAGGTATAAAAGAATGAAAAAATGCATCTCCTAGACATGTCTGTCGGATGCAAGGAATCTATGGCCAACCCATAACAGGTGGCAGAAGTATTGCAAATAGCTGGAGCCCCAAAAGAAGGAAAATATGCTCTCAACCATAATTGAGCAAACCAAAGAGGCCCACTGCCAGTAGGGGACACACCAGTCCTCAATTGAAATTGGAGCAAAGCCAGACCCCTGTAAAGAGCGGCTAAAAAGAAAGAACACAAATTCAAAGGCTTGCCACAGGCCAATGCATGCATTAAAGGCAGGTAACTCGTAGAAGGTTTCAAGCTAGGGACGCAAAGAACGTATTTACAGAGCCAAACTTGAAGGAAAGCTACCCGTTCAACATGATTAGGCTCAGAAGCAAGAGCGACAAAAGCACTCTGCATAGCCGAGTAAGATTCGCACATCTTCTTATCAAACTTGGGGGGAACACTGCCAGCGGAAACCGAAACCACCATGCCGGGAGAAATGGTATCGCCCAAAGGAGGAAGGTTCACTAGGGCCCCAACATCCCTCAGAGTAATGGACAACAGGCAGCAAGGGAAAACAAAGGTATTGTACTCAGAAGACCAAAAGCTCAGGGCGATTGGAAAAAGCGCTGGGTCGTATACGGGAGGATTAAGGGTAATTTCCAATAAGTTCAAAATTTTCGCACGTTCAAAAATTGATTTGGTGGGGCCATGATTCACCATGCGTGCATGCCACCTACGAAAACCAGAATCAGCTTTGGGCCAAGTACGAATACCTGTATCGCAGATAGCCTTCAACGGTAAAGAACTCAGAAAGGGAAGGGTTTCAGCGCAAGGGAACAGCTGACCCGCCGCAGTCTTCTCGACCGATTCAGCATCAACAAAAGATGGATCCAAGAAAAACTCATCAATGTTGGGACTAACCCGCGAAAGAGGGTTTGAATTTATGTATGGCTTGGTGAGGAGGTCTTGGAAGTCCTCAAAGCTAAAGGCAGCGTCGGACTGAGTGCTTGAAGTGGCCATTTGTTACTGAATGTAAGTTGGGTAAGGACTGTTGACGAAACGTAGCACGGAGACAAGAAGATGAACAGTGAAAAAAGCGAGGGAGAAGCGTGAGACTGCAGAAACGTGTAACTAAGAATGCCGCGTACTCTTGGGTTTTAAGGGTTTGTAACGTCGCAATCCTTCAAGCGGTAAAAGTACGTGATGATTGAAATTCTGGGGAAGTTCAAATGTTGCAAAAAATATACAGAGTGAATATGGCAAAATTAATGATTAGTTTTAATTCTGCCATATTGGGGGGTAATTGTTGACACACTAAAAATGCAGCCCAAAATCAAAGGGAAGTCCAATTGAGAAACCCAAGATAAAGACCCAATGGAAATCGATTAAAAGGCCCACGAAGAGAAGCCCAATCTGGAAACCTGAGAAAAGGCTTGAATATGGGAAGCCCGAGAGCGAAGGAGTATCATCGCCTAAGCCTGTAGGACGCCCAGAGGCTGAACGGACGCCCGAGGCTGAACGAGTGAAGTACTGCACAATCGCCCAGAACGATATCCTCACTATCGCCCAAACTCTCAAATCGCCTAGAATCGGACAAGTCTAAAAGATGTAGTTTATCCAATTCAGCAGTTACGAAAGCAGTTATCAAGTAAACCCGGCACGCCCCCACGATCCAGAAACAAGTAGTTAAAAGGCAAGAGTAGTGGCAACAGTTACTAAGTAACCTCTCCCCAATAAGCAGTTTCGTTAACCAAAAGACGCCCGGAAGTATAAAAGGAAGTGAAGTTATAGAAGAAAGGACCCCGAATCAAAAACTCTCGACAAGAGAATATTTAATTTTTATTTCTTTAGTTTAAATTTAATCATTTCTCAGTACTCGTGTGCTTGCGCCCCTTGAAGGTGTTTTGTCTACTTTCCAATTGTAATTCTTCACTAGTAAACGCACCACTTTTTGGGACTTTGTCTCAAGAGGTTTGTTCCTTACACAATCGTCTGATCCTTTTTCTTGTAATTGTTGACGGGTTGGAAAACACGCGAAAACAGTAAGGAACAGTAAGAATGGACTCCATATGTACATTGGTAAGAAATCTTTTAGTCTGTATGCATAAATCGTAAAAGATTTCCCAGACTCAACTGGAAACAACAGCCCTCCATTTTCCCTATGCATTAAAAAAGAGACTTTGTTTTGTACTGTACCCCGCAACGCGTCTTACCTCCCTCCCATCCCTCGTACCTTAAAAGAGGCCATCCAAAATTTAATAATAATAATTTGATTTTAATCTCCCCAAACAAGGGCATAATTTAGACATTGGAAATATTAATATTTTCATCTACGACCGTATCCAGGATCCATCTGTATAGTCATGCGAACATCATATTTTTATAACAGTAAGATCAGTAAGAATGGACTCCAATACATCTATGTAAGAAATCTTTTTGTGTCTGCATAAATAAATCGTAAAAGATTTCCTAGACTTATAACTATAAACGACAGCATTCCATTTTCCCTATCCTTATACATTAAGAGGGTGTTTGGTGGGGATTAAAATTAGATTTTTGGCAGATTGTAATAAAAAAAATTTGAAATTTGTGGTTGAAAAATTGTGGGACCCATGAAAGATGTGGTTAATATTGATTGTTTGACTTTGATTTGAATTAAAATCAGATTTTAATACGGACCAAACAAAGGCTAAAAGAGAAACTTTGTTTTGGTACTCTTCTTAGGAATGTGTCTTTACTTTTTTCATTTTCCCCATATATCTCATCTACCTTAAAAGAGGCCATCCAAAATTAGTATTCGTTCTTGAGTTCCTACTTTTTGCACAATGTTCATACAATATATTTCCTAAAAAAATTATTTTTCACATTTTTCAATAAATTTTTCTTACTTATTAATCACACTTTATTGTTGTCGTCGTCGTCGTTGTCATTATTATTAATATTCAAATAATCGCTACCACAAAAGCTCTAAGTTTGTAATTAACTAGTTGCACACTCCTTTGCAAAACTCGCTTTTATAGATGAATTCCACCTAAAAATATTTGTTGTAATTTGTATTAGAACAATCACTAATTTTAAGGGATGTTGGTACGAATGTAGCAACCTGGATTTTGTTGAGTCACCCAACTATAAAGAATAAGTTGTCGTAAACGTCGATTTAGAGGGTGTTTGGAGGGAATTAAAATTAGATTTTTAGTAGAATACTAGATTGTGATAAAAAATTTTGAAATATGTGGTTGAAAAGTTGTGAGACCCATAAAAGATGTAGTTAATATTAATTGTTTGACTTTAATGTAGATTAAAATCTGATTTTAATCCGGACCAAACATGGTTTATTGTGCTTGTTTGGATTTCTTTATAATCTACTTATAACGTGAAGTGAAAATTAAATTCACGACACATTACGTGATATTCATTAGTCCTCAAGATTTTATTGTAATGGGACCCAAACAATTGAATGTATTTGTACAAATAGTCTTGCTCATCTATGAAAGACAACGAAACATTGTACTCTAGCACATTGACCACTGGTTCCATCAAAATCAAACTCATAATGCAGTCACTTGATATGTGGATGAGCTGTTTAATGAACTAAAAGAAATCAACAATGACTCGAGTGACAACTATATTTGCATCAATTTAATTGTTATGTTTTATTTTATGCTTAGATATTTTGTTAAACTGTTTCTTTAAGTGTTTTGAATTAATAAGAATGATATCTATTCAGTTAGCCTATTAAAGTCTTGAATTTTGATCCAGTAGGCATAAAGTTTATCATTTAAGGTGTTGCCTTATTGATGTCTCAATAACTGTATTATAAAACTATATGCTTTCAAATAAATATTTAGTTTATATGTGTTTTGAGTCTCATATTTAGTTTATTAGACTTATATTGTAATGTTATCGTAACGTCTTAGTATAAAAAGAGTGAACAAAAATATATTATTATGATTTCACTTGGATTTAGTTGGTATTTAAATTTATGATAGATATATTTAGTTATTTTAGATTTATTGCTAGTAAGATATAAAACCCCTGTTTGACACCCATTAATTTCTATTTTTCTTTCTCATTCTTCATTTCAACCACACATTCTCCAAATAAAATAATATTACACACAAATCAAAAACTTTTCATCATTTTTCCACCACACATTCTCACATCAATCACTATTCCAAAATTTCTATTTCTCCCAAAATGGGTTTCAAACAGGGGCAAATATATATTGAATTCAATGAATTGATGACATAAAAGTTGACATGCAAAAAAATATACGACGAAATCGACAGTTTAAAATCGACCAAACCGTTAGGTTTAAGTTTGAGTTTTTTTCAAACCGTTCAAAATTGTTTGGTTTATGTTTGAATTTTTCTCAAACCGGTTTGATTTGAAAATCTGTCAAAAATAGGTAAAATTAGACCGCTTACATCCCTACTTTAGAAGACCAATTCGAAAGCATTTGGAAGTGGTTAAGACTTGATTCGAAAGCATGTGGAGACGGATCCGGACAGGACGAAGTTAGAACTTCCAGATGAACAGGAAGAAGCCCCTGCTGAAATGAATGCACCAGAAATGCAACGTAATGAGTGAGATCGTTTTTTAGATTACTTGGCTCAAAGTCAATAAGTTAAATGTTTGTATAACAACGTTGTTATCCCACAATAATTGTGTACATGTACAATTGAAATTACTATTTCGTGTGCAAGTATGATGTGGACCTATGATTTAATATAGTTCCACTTGTGTTAATTATAACAAACAATATATTTATGTCGCTAACAAGTTTTGTTTCATGTCGTGGATTTTCATAAATATATCTTTTTAAGCATTTAAAGACTCAAATCGTCATCGTTTGAAGAACGAGTAATCAAATGCGACTTGAAAATATTCTTGGGTTGTCAAAAACCAATTCACCCCTTTTGGTTAGATATTCTTGGATCATCAAATTATTGTAGTGCTTTGCGAATTGGAAAATGAAAAAAAATATTAGCACTTTATTTTGGTTTAATATTCACGTTGCATTGCCAAAAATGACGTGTGGTGTTGCTGGGCCATCCAATGACTCTTTCAAAGAATGCATGCCATGTTTAAATTGGTCAAAGTTGTAATGATTTGAGGTGAGAGAAAGGTGTTAAATTTGCACGAGGATAATATGGTAATTCATGGACAATTTGTGTAGATACCATACAAGACTAACCTGTCAGTGGGCCCTTCTGATTTGATCCAAAAATTGATTTTTGATTGCCAAAATCATTCCCAGACACTTTAAATACAGCTTGAACATATTGACCATGCTAGCATGTAACATTCAAAAGAAATCCAAACATAAAGTTATAGCAAGCTAATTTTACACTCATTGAATTGGGATTTTAGAAACACGAGTGTGTTTGAACCACGTTATTTTGGAAGAATGTATTCTGGAATGATAGATTGATAAAGAATATATGGTTGAAAAGTAAGGAAAAGTTATTGATATGATGAAAAATATTATTTTATTAAAAAATGTGTGGTTGCAAATGAGTAGAAAAATAAAAATAAAAATTTTAATATGTACCAAACAGGAGCATTCTGCAAACTCAATATATAATCAACTGAATAGATACCATTGAATATTGAGGCCCCGTTCGGTAGGGATTAAAATCCAATTAAAATTGAAAATATGATCGTTATTGGGTCCCACTCGTCTAATAAAAGTCAACAATAACGACTAATTTTTCAATTTTAATCTGATTTTAATCCCTACCGAACGGACCTCAATAAGTAGCCAACAGTTTATTTCTTCAAGTTTCTTCAGTTTCACTTTTGATTTTTTTTATTCCCTTTTTTCTGACAATTGTACGGGGAATCCCCACCCTCATCTTCTTCGGCCTCGGCGTCATCAAATTCAGCGGAGTAATGCTACAGGACCCTGCTGGGTTACCTGTAGCATTACCCGACCCCACGCCCCCCACTCACAATGGGGGGACCCGCCCCATTATTTAATTCACCTCGGGCCCCCCTCATTGTGAGGGGGGCGGTGGGGTCGGGTACCCGGGCATGTAAACGCCCGGGTACCTTTAGCAAATTCCAATTCAGCGGTTCCTTTACAAGGTAATTAGCCAATAGTCCTACGGCTTATGATTGTAATTTTTTTTTTTATGGGATTAAATGTTGCTTAATTTATTTAGTCAAAATTTCATTTTTTTTTTTTTTCATGTTCATAAATTAGGGGTTATTGAATTTGAGAAGTAGGTTTTAGTGCCGTTTGAATTTTTAATTTTTTATTAATCAAAATTGAAAAATTCCAATTCCTTGATAAGGTAGTTAGCCGACAGTCTTACGACTTATGATTTAAATTGGTTTATAACTCTTTTAATTTTTTATGAAGTTGTTATGGGATTTAAGTTTTGCATAATTTTTTTATTGAGGAGCCATTTTGCTGTTCATTAACTATTTTATGCTTCGATAAATTTGAGACTTGCATTTTAGTACCGTTTCAATTTTGAATTTTTGGGTCGAATTGATACTTCCTTTGAGCTGCAATGCACATTGATTTGTCAACATTTCTATATCTGAATACATTTTAAGGAGTAGGATTTGATGTGAATTTTAAAATTATATGAATATTTAATTTATCTAAAATTGATGTATTAATAAAAAAAAAAAAAAACTGGCTCCTAAATTGAATTCATATCAATAAATTTGAAGTAATTTAAGCCTTGTTTGGTACGGATTAAAATCAAATTTTAATCTAAGTCAAAGTCAAACAATCAATATTAACCACATCTTTTATGAGTCCCACAACTTTTCAACCACGCATTTCAAAAATTTCTATCACAAGCTACTTACTTTTAATCTTCACCAAACACCCACTTAATATTAAAAAAAAAAAAAAAAAAAAAGCATTTAGTAAGTTTTGGAATTTAAAGAGGTAAAGCTGGAAATGTTGGACATTTTGTTGCTCTTGGAATATTTTACCTGCAGAGGGAGAAGATTAGTATGCAAGTACAGAACCTTTTCAGCAACCCTTTGATCAATACACTATTACATAGCCAATGGCACGTGTCTTGCACGTGCGTCTCACTAGTATCTAAAACAAAATCAAACAAACCTACTCGTCTGCAAACATTAGCGGCCCATCAGAACCGAACTGAGCAGCTGGGTTGAAGAAACTTCACGTTTAGCCCCACTTGTATAGAAAAATTGAAGACCAACATGATGTATCATTATCTCCACAGTGAAAACAAGGCCCCCTACAACAGAGAAGCAAAGATCAACACCATAAGCTTCCAAGTTTTAATAGAGAATCACAAGCGATAAAATGCATTTTCTGACAGAGGAGTATGTAAAACCAAATGAACGACAGTAATCTAGCTATATATTTCTCATTATGAAAAGACAATAAACTGTGATAGACAGCCATGAATTTCTTTTTTTCAGCCACTACAGAAAGAGGGCGATGAGAAGATATTCCTCGGCAAACAAATATTAGGTGCATAATAATGAATGCTCAAATAAAAGAGTTTACTGTCACGTGCTATTAGAAAAGGAAGACCGCAAAAACAATATCAGCGGTAAATTGCTCCAAGAAACAACAATGATATGCATCCAATTATTACCACATATCAAGTTGAAGCCTAACCAATTCCAAATAAAAGGCAATGAATAACCTACCCTAAACATTCTTACAAGACAGACCAATTCATATAGCTCCCTGAGAGAAAGGTAGGTCTGAAAATTGAAAAGTTTCTATGACAGCCAAGCCACCCTGGCTTTGAACCTCTCTCCTTTCTATGATTCCAGTCTCCATAGTTAGCATTGGACTTTTGACTTAAATTCATCTCATCGGAAGCAGGGAGGTGAAGGAAATAAGTGAATCAATAACACAATAGAATTTCAGTTAAATCATCCGTCTTTGTTCTTCAATTTTCTGCCTCATCCACGTACATGACATGATCATTCTATAATATATAGTAAAGCCACATTACAGGCCACACTGTGTTTTTGTTCTGCAAATTAGGTCATAATTGTTTACAAACAAGATCAAGGTTTTCAAAATAAAGAGGACCCCATCCGTCTCTCTGTTATGAAGAAGGAAGCAAATACCCAATCAAAAGTAACCCATCAGGGTGTTTTCAACTAGCATGTCTGTGTACAGCAGAACCAACTAGGATTATTTAAACCAATTCTGGCTCAGCATTTATTTTAATTTACAATGTGAAGAGGAGACTTAAACAGGTAAATGTAAAACCTACTGCAATATGCAACACAGTGAGCATGAGAGAATGGCAGAATATACATGGCAAAAATATAAATGGAATAGGTGAAAGAAAATGAAAAAAGAAATTGGGGTAGTCAATATAAAGGCAGGTCAAGGCAAATAACTGACATATGTGCTACTTCCCATAAGCTACAGCTCACTGTAATTTCGCCAAACTGTACGGAATTCCTCTCGGAATGTGTTCAGACGAGCTTTCAAGTTGGGCACCCTGAAGCTTGCGTGTGCAATGGTGGCTGTGTAGGAGAGAAAGAGAAGGAGAGGGGAAGGAATTTAGAGAATACAGAAATCAGAAAAGAATCTTCACCATAAGAAGCATTGATTTACCTAAAAGGCCAATAGCAAATGCCAACAAGACAGTGAGAAGGGCACAAGAAACAAACCATAGGATGAGACTCACTGCACAAAGAACAAATGAGAAATCACGGTTGCTTACACTTGAAAGCTGAAATTACAATACCTCAAGCCATAAACAACGGGTGAACAACAATGGAAGTCACTGTTCCATACCTATAGAGAATACCAAAACAAATACCCAACGAGGCTGTCCACATATATAGATTGCTCTTTTGGCAGAAGGGCGCCCACGAAAAACAGGCCTAGAAGAAATAAGATATTCAAGTAAGAATCCTAATCATTCATAATTTCAAAGACGAAAATTACTCACCTAAGAGGTGGTCTCATTTTGGCAGCTAAATGTGGAGAAAACTGTCTGACAGTTCTTGTCAACTTTTCACTAAAAATACCTGCAAAGCTGTAGGAACAGGGATTAGCAATATATGCAAAGGCCAAAAGGAGCAACAACAACAACTAGGAACTCATAACAGAACTACAGGGCACCACGTGGTGCAGCATTACTGGAGACCAAATGATTTGATTTAAAAACAGTTGGACCAAGACAAATGAGTAAACTTAAATACTCCAACAAAAGAGTATAACAAATCAACCATGCAATTATTACAGCAGCAAGAAACAGAGAAGGAAGAATCTGAGGAATAAATTCAAATTGAAATGAAATGCCAGAGAAAGAAAATCATTGCCAGTTATTTTGTGTGGGATGGGGCTGAAAAGGAATGTCCAACTCCAAGGAGATGGAGAGACTTTTCAACAGTGGATAATGGTGGGGAATCTGAATGTGCATGGAACTGATTCAGATATTTTCAGTTTTTCCTTTTCTGGAATATAGGTAAAGAGAGAGCCAAGAGAAATTGTGCATGGTAAGGCTACAAACCACTGCTTGTTGCTGTTGTGAACCCAAGCTATGGAACATTGAGTAATATCGGCTGAAACAGAATTGTGTCTGCGAAAAAGGGGAGAACGGCAACCATGATTTTAATTAAGAAGAAAAGAATCCATGTGTTGAGTACCTTGGGTGGCTTTTGACTAAGAGCAGGATGCTATTAGGGCATTGATTGTAGATGTCAAAAGAGGGGATAAAATAAGTGCCAACGAGAACATGGATAAGAAAAAGAGACTACTAAAGCAAACAAGTAAATTTGGAAATTTTGGTCAACGAAGCAGGAAAAAGGGTAAAGGGAACATGATAATCCATATAAACCATTGCTGCTTCTTTGAGTAACTAGTGTAAAAATCACAATATGCAAGATGGAGACTGGCATTTCAGAGCAAGTAACATAGCATGAAACATCCAATTAACAAAATCCAACTACAGAACACAAGCAGCAAAACTACAACATTCATATAGTTAAATTATAGGATTCTTCAGTATGCCAATAGATTGGTTGTAAAGGCGTGTTATAGCAAGCATACCTATCATTCAGACAAGCAATGCTTAAAGCAGTCATCAATGCTGCGACAATAGCAACTGGCCTCCTGAGAAATCCCATCCCTAAAATATGCACATTAATACCTTAATTTTGCATGACTGTGCATACATGTACATGAAATGTGTATGGACCATCATGTTTAGCTCTCTTACCAAGAATAAACACAATCATTATGAAATAATTGGTCCGATAGCTACAAGAAAACAAGAAATAATTTAGAAAATGTAAATAATCGATGATCTTTCAACAAAATAACTCTAATCACTTTTTGTTGCCAGATAAAAGAAAAGGTTGACTACGGAGAAAAATTAAATTTTATGGTTTTTAACATATTTTGCATATATAGAAAATAATAAAATAAAAACAGCTCGACTTCTCATTTCTTCTCTTTCTTAATCTCCAATTAGGAAACAAATACAAAATCATAATTAACAAGAGAGCAACCGATATCACAAAATTAATTTCGCGTATACACAAATACAATAAGCATAACAGTATAAGTACATAAAACATAGGATCATACTAGTAGAGATTGCATTTGAGGCGACTGTCCCATTTAGAGACGGTACGGGGGACGGTGAACCGGGAGAAGAATTCTGAGAGAGGCCGGGGCGGCGATGACCAGTCCACTTCCCGCAATGCCTCGATCAGATCCTCCGCAGTGACGTTGCTCCAATCCATTTACAAAACCACGCTTTTATCTTCCAATTTGATCGATCAAACGTTTAATCGAGTAATTGCGGAAACCTCTAGGCAAAGAGGATTAAACAAGCAAGAACTTACAGGAAGGACACGGGATTTTGCAAGTGTGGAATGGTTATTGGTTGAATTGGGGATTACGTCGATGATTTCTGGGTGGGGAAATTAATGGATATAGATAACTTGGATTCGGGAGATGGAAAGGACAGACCTACGGTTCGTAATCGGGACCCTTCAAAATAACGAAAGAGGATATTCAAATTTTCAGATAGCTTTTAGAGAGAAAATAGAAAATGTTAAAATTGCATTGGATTTGTATATTATCTAGATGTCAACGAGTCGAATTGAGTCGAATCCCGTGGAGCCATATCATTAAGATCGGTCATCAATTTTAATGATGATATTACTTATTTGGAACCATGTTTACTGGTGTATTCAATTGGAACTTTGGAAAATTTTGATGAATTTTTTTTAAGTGATCATCTCAATGAATTTTAGAGATTTTTTTGTAAATTTGTATGGAATTAGTAAAAGTCTTTCCTAGACTTATCATAGAGTTTTGTAGAATTCAAAAAAACTTTTAAAAAATTTCATTTGAAATACAATTCACGTGGATCTAACGCAACAGTTTGAAATTCTCACGTACGAGATGGTGGATTCCACAATTCCTCTTCTCCTTCTCATATAATAAAAAAAGATTTGAAAAAAAATAAATATTTCATGTCTTAATTAAATAAATAATAATCAAAATTATAAATACATAAGTATATATTAAAAAATAAATTTAACATACAGTATTATTAATATATACTTTTAAAGAAAAAAATAAAAAATCAATATATTTAAATTTAATTATAAATTAGTCTATATAATTTTTTGTAATTTAATTAAAAATAAATATTTTTCACAAAAAATTGAATGAAAAATGAAAAAAAAAAAAAAAAAAAAAGAAGTTATAAGAATCCAATTTAATTTTTTTTATAGAAAGTAGAGAGAAACAATAAGAGAGAGAAAAAAATTTAATCATAATTCTAATGCTTGTTGAAGGAAAAAGGAAAGAGATATTGAAAATATATATATATTAATTTTTCTCCTTTTTGTGAAAGTCTCCCAAAATTTTGTGATTAATGAGAAATAAATTTTTAAATTTTATTTTAATACTTTTTACTTAAAAGTTAGTACCCTAAAAGTCTATAGAAAAGTCCACAAAGGTTATGAAAATTTGAATACTCCTAAAATTATATAAGTTTTTAAAAAGTTTTAATTAAATACATCGTAACTTTTAAAGACTTTTTAAAAATCTATAAAAATCTCATTTGAATGCACCAATATTTTTGGAGTGTGTCAAAAAATCTACACTGAATACTTCTAAATTTTTTAAATTCCAAAAAAAACATTAAAAGTCTCAATTGAATACACTATTTTAATCATTTCATTTGAAAAGTATTCGATACTAAAAAGATCACTTTAACATAACTGTTGAAAAGCTAGAAGTTACTTCTTAAGCTCCTGTTTGACGATTATTATTTGGGAAAAATTGAGTTTTGAATAGTAATTTTCTAAGAGAATGTATGATTAAAAAATAGGAAAACGTTTTAGGTTTACGTGCAGAATATTTTATTATATGAATGTGGTGAAAATAAGTACATAGAAAAAAGAGTTTGAATATCAAATAGGGGACAAATTTGACCATCTTCGAATAATTTTGGAAGTCATTTGGAAAAGTTTGATTGGGCGTTTGAAAAGGCCAAATGAGTTTATGAGATTCAAAAAAAAAAATTAAATTAAATTTGTTTGTTAATTTTATAAAAATGTTTCATCTAATTAATAGAACTTTTAGAAAAAGTTAATTCAATGTTTTTCAGGAAGAGAAAGCTCTTTAAGAAATTAGTTTTCAAATATCAATTAAGTCTTTGCTTGACAACTATTATTTCAAAATTCTTTAATTCTCGTACTTATTTTTAACCACAGATTTACACTATAAAAGTACTTTGCACGTAAACCTAAAATTTTTCACTTTTTTTTAACCACACATTCTCAAAAGGACAATATTCAAAACTCTATTTTCTCCAAATAATGGCCATCAAATAAGGACTGAGATAACTTTTTTTTTTTTAAATCTAAAGTCCTGCCAAACGAGCTCTTTATTGGCTAGAAGAATTTTTAGTAGAAGTTGACCTCAAATAAGTTCTTGAAAAAGTTCTTTTACATAAAAACAAAAGTAGAAATCATGTCAAACATATGCTTAATAAATATGTATGATGTTTTGAATAGTAATTTTTAGGAGAATGTATGATTAAAAAGTAAAAAAAAAAAAAAATTGAATTTACGTGCGTAATAGTATATTATGTGAATATGTAGTTGCAAAAGAGTATGTAGATACAAAAAAAAAGAATTTTCAAATAATGGTTGTCAAACGGGGGCTTAATCACTATCATTTGATTACCACACTCAGTAGTTTAAGCCCTTGTTTAGTAGGGATTAAAATCAGTTTTTAATATATTTTGATAAAAGTTGGTAAAATATGCATAGTTATTAGATTCGACTCGAACAAGGTACTGGGTCTCGGGTTATTAGTTGGACCGATAGGTCATTGCATAAAAATTTAAAAAAAAATTGAAGTATAAAATTTTTTAGGCAAAATTATTATTATTTTTAAATTATTTTCACTAATTATTTAGATCTATAAAATAAAGTAAAATATTTGACCAAATTTTTTATAAAAATACTTTTAAAAAATATATATATATGATTCATTGGATACATATATGGCTTTAAATGGATCGGATCTACCTATATTCGATCTGATAAGAAAATTATCTGATCCAATAATCCAACGGATATTTGATTGTTAAATCCGATAATCAGATCCGAAATTAATAAAAATTAAGAAAAAAATAATTTTTTGTTCTTTAAAAATTTTGAACTAACTTGAGGCTCACATGTTTTTACTAGCAAGCTCAATAGTGACTTCTACCATCATGATGTTCCTTTTTAAATGAGAGATCATCTTCAAATTTTCTATTGACATTTGATGTGGGATAAAGTAAATTTCAATTTCAATTCTAAATATAAATATTTTTATTTCATTATTTCCATTAACAAATCAAAATATGTGTTACATATTAATTATTAGTTTTTGAAGTTGTAAAATAAATTACAATAATAAATTTAATTAAGAAAAATATAGATATTTATTTACTTTAAATTAGTAAACTAAAAAAAATCTATTGTTTTTATAATATTTTACATTTATGTGTATAGTTATTTATTCAATTTGACAATCGGTTTGATATTGATTCGACCCCGGGGTCAATGTTTAAAATATTGGCTGAAATCAACTTTTTTTTTTCTTCAAATTTTCCAATTCTTAAACAAGTTTAATAATTATAATTTTTCAACTTTTTATGTTTTGAATTTGATTACTTTTTATTCTAAATTTATTTATTTTCTCATTTATTTTAGTGACAAATAATATGTCATAAAAATATTTTACAGACTCAATTATTTATAACAAATTAGTTCGGATTGACCCATATCCATATTTGATCCATTTAATTAACGGATTATCGGATTCGGATCTTGATCGAGTTATCGGACTGAGACCCTAAATCCATCTCCCATTAATTTCGTCGAATTCAGATCGGATTCCAATTTATTGACAGCCCTAGATACATATAACTTATTGCATATAAAAAACATTAAAGTACTCTACAGTTCCAATGGTAATGAACTAATTATTTTACTTAGAGGTCCAATGTTCAATTTTTTGGACCCTTAAAATTTTAAAAGGTAATTTTGAAAATCGGTAAATTGGCCAGGTTAACTCGGTCAAAACTACCGGTTAACTTGGTCAAAGTCGATTTTTGACCAAATCATGTGCATTCTTATTAAATTAATCTATCTAGCACGGGTCACCGATTTTCTGGCCCGACTGGTCGGTCCGAGCCAGGTTTTATAACTATGGAAATATATGATTACAAAGTTGTCGAACCCATTAAATACGTGGTTAAAATTAATGTTTACTTTGATTTAGATTGAAATATATATTTTAATTCCTATCAAAGAGGGCTAAAAGTTGCTCCCAAAAATAAAATAACATGTATTTTTGGATTTAAATTGGCTGATTTGGCTGGGAATTGAATTTATTTGACTTGATTCGGGATACATTTTTACTTATAACTAGTTTTGGCTCATGCAATGCACATACTTTATTATTTTGAAGGTAATATTAACATCGAATATTAAGGATTAAATGGAGATATGTGCATTGAATGAGATTAACAAAATTAACTTAATTTAATAAAATGAATTTACATATGATTTCACTCATAGAATACAGTTATGAAACATTTAAAGAGTGCATAGAAAAAAATAAACTTCAACAAGATCCATAGAGAACTTATCTTTCGAAATTGTTATGTAAAAAATAAAACAAAGAACAAATATACCTCCAGAGAAGTTTGGAAAGAATAAATTTTCATTAGTACAATCATCCTCTGTTGCATCTATTTGTTCGTCTAATGCTTTCACATCTTTGTCCTACAGAAAATATAAATGGATTATAGCACGTTTGATGCACATTATTTTCTCTCAATAATGCATTTTCCTTTCAAATCACGTAGGCCCCAAAGTTGGCACCTTTGTTCCTTGGATAATAAAATGATATACTAAATTACTATAATGCCCTTCTGCCTTATTTGAAAGTGAACAGGTAGAAATTGAATGAGGGGTAGAATGGAGATTGCGTTACCATGAATTGAAAAAAAGTGCACAGTTCTAAACAAACTCCTTTTCTTTTTTCAAAGTAAAGCTGGACATTGAATGAGCATGATATTAGATAATATGTATCTAACAAAGTTTATAAGTCTGACTCACAAGTGGGCAGTTGACAAGAAAGCAAAAAATCATTTCCTATGATTTTAGATGATGAACGATGTAGAACCAGTTAAATGTGAACCTCTGCCACCAAATGAACAGTATTTGCCTTATCCTCTCTTTTAATATCACGGTTGGATCAAAACTGCAACGGGAATTGCCACTAAGAACCTCATATCTCATAATTGACAAATAAAAATATCACAAATCACAAACACCTTAACCCTCAGTCGTCGATCTCTCTCTTTACTTCTCTAAAGAAAAGGACATTTCTATTTCACACATTCTGCACTCGGCAATCTATATTTTACTCATAAATGGCATTGACACTAAAAAAACAACGAACAAGAGGTTGGTGTATAGATATTGTGCAAATGAATGCTACGAACAATTTAAATGAATAATTAATTAACCAATGTATGATCAGCACAAAATAGCAGTAACCCAGAAGAAAAAATGTTGCCACCTTGTGCACTGCGATGAAAGAATTGACTATAATGCAAGTTGATGCTGAGGCTGCAAGGATGACTATGTAGAGGCAAAAGTTGATTGTGGAAGTGTCTATTGAAGTTGCCTCAACAGATTGATCATAAGACTATTAGTTTACTTTATAGCAAGATATTTACATGCAGCAAATACTCAGCATATTTGATTGTGAAGATGCTGCAATCATGCCTGAAAGATAAAATAACATAATTTATTAGGTATGGAACATAATCAAATGATTTTGAAATGAAATAAATGGTCACAGACTTACCCATTCTTCTGTTGAGGAAGGCTACTATCAACCATTAACCTCAAGTTCATACGATATTCTCTGTCGTATTCAATATATTTTTCCCAAAGTCCGACCGAATTCAATAGATAAGGAATATTTTAGACAAATGGTTCAATACCAATACGAACAAGGAAGTCATGGTAGGTCTTCCCAGCAAGATTGAACACATGCACTGTGTGCATACTGAATTCAAGGACAGCAAGCATCCAGTGTGCCTTGTTCGTTGGTATAATTGGCATAAAAACAAAGTCCACACTATCCCAATGAGAGCTTAAAGGCAAACTATTTTTTAACAACATCTATCAAATTGGACTCTAACAACAATACAGTAAGATCTTCCTTAAATTTGGAATATATGTTTTTGAGCTTCATCTGGAACCATGAGTCTGTCATTGTTGCTTTCAATTTGACGTTCTTCTCGTGCCTTGCCAACTAGCGGATGTAGTAGAAACACACATCGATGTGATGTAATAATAGAAACGAAAAGATTATTTATGAAATACTATTCATGAAGATATGTGTCCAATGAAAATATAAGTTGTGACCCAAGATCAATAAACTATTCAAGTTTACATAAAATCTGTGGCCACTTTAAAAGAACTTTGAACAAAATTCAACACTTTATTTAAATTGAAAATGACATATGACATATTGACATGATCTGTGACCTTATGTAATTGACCAATGTAAAGCATATGTGACTAATGCTTCAGCTTCTATGAGTAAAGATTTGAATACGTATTCGAATCATGCTGCTCAATGATAACTCAGAATTCACAAACTCATAAAACCACGTTTTATATCCAACTTTGAATGAACCAAACAGAAATGGGGGACTGATACGATCATCAACATCATTGAACTTTTCCCTATAAATGTAATATGAACCAAAAGAATTTTTTACAATAAGTTATTAAACAACTTTCAAGAAAATAAGTTGAATTTACTTATTTTTCGGTTTGTAGCATCACTGAAACCAACTCTGAAATGAAGAAATGTTGGCCTCTTCAGCATGGCGATTATAATGTTCTAATACCAAAACATTGTCTGACTGTTTGATTATTCTTCCTTCACCAGCAAGAAATGGAGATTGTAGTGTCCTCGCTAGTCTGAAAACTCTCTTAATTGATAATCCTGAACTTGGTTTAGACACCTGGGATACTTACATATTGTTGTAACAGTAAACATCGCAGGTTAGTAGTCTACTACTACACCACCTGTGACCTGTGTGTGCCTTGTGACCTAATACCAATTAACATATGTGACCTGCATGGAGTATACAAAGCTTTTGTAAATCACTGGATTAGAGTATACCTTTCTCTCTGTGTCCTTTTTGTGTCCTAAACAATGTCAACTATGACAGAGTCAACATGTTGCTGAATATTTTGGATTTGAACGGAGTAAGCAGATCATGTTGTGTAAATCCGAGACCCAAATCAAACAAAGGAGGTTGAAGACTGAATTGGATCTCAGGATCGTCATCAGGAACCATCTTACTCTTACCTTTCCTGTCCAAATTCGGTCCCACATTTTTAGCCTAAAATTAGAGCAAATTTCAAATTTACAATGAAACTGTGTATCATTCAAAAACGACATAACTAAGTCATACTTACGTCATCAAGCTTCTCAGACTCTTTAACTACATGACATTCTTCATCTTTGGATCTATTACTGATTTTTTTTTCAAAATCTCTTTCATCGTACTAGAAATCATTGCAGATACATATTCGGACATGAATTGCATGTTTGTCCTAGTGTCTATCATCACTTCTAATTCCATTATGCACTTGGACAATGTCATTTATCTTTCGTATCTATTCACCATGTATAGATGACATATGTGACCTCATCTCAACTATCTGAACGTTCAAAAATTCGTTCTTCAAAAGTAGTTCAAAGGAAAGTTGGTTGGAATATATATATATATTCCAGATTTGTTCACGTTTCGTCGATTTTTGGTGATGTCGTTCCACTTTTGCTTGTTTAATTTCAATATTATGTTAGACTATATTTTTACATTGCTAAGATATTAATGAACCCTTATTTTGAAATTCTTAGTATTAATTAATTATTTTGACGTTAATTTGTGTTGAATGCATGGATATTTATTATGGTTTAATTTGCTTTTCAATTAATTGGTCATTAATTGAATTGTTTGTGGATATTACTATCATCGAGAGAGGTAATAGAATCGTTAGCACGTAGTAATAAGTATTGTCAGAGTCATAGATGATAGAGATATATTTCTATGCTTTGCATGGTTTTGTTTTTTGTTTTTTTTTGTTTTTTCATGGTCAAACTCATTTAATGATTTTTGATATGTTGATTTTTTTTATAGAGATATAAAAATGTCACATATATGATTAGATATAATTGCTATCGACAGAAGTTTTTAAATAAATTTGGAATTTCAACCAACTTGCTTGATAACAAATAGTCATTCTAATTGTTGTACTAATTGTGGATTAACAATGAGGATTCTACATCTTAGCAATGCATCTCAAAAATTTGATAAACTTTTATTTTAATTTCTAGTACGTAATAAATTAGATATATGGTTATTACAAATCATTATTGCTATTCAATTTAAGGTATTATTAACTATAACTCGGTAAAACACGTCGTCCTCGTGAGTTCAATACTTTACACACTGGTATATTATCTGATCACGATCTCGTTCACTTGCAGGTTTTCAAACGATAAGATATTATCAAATTTGAAACATTAAATTAAAGGGATACAAGCGTCAATTAGTTAAGATTTAATATTTAATTAAAATGATAAAAACCTAAAAATTGAACAAATAAACTTCAAACCCGATTTATGATATTGGATCTTTATTCACCTATTTTTATGTAATTTCCACATTTTACAATTTTAGATATTTGGTATATATTATTTTTATTATTAAAGATTTTTAGAATGTTAAAAGTGTTTAAAATAATAATAAAAATAAGTAACGTTTTTTAGGAGTAACCTCCCCATGCTTGTAAAGCTTAAAGTTTGGTACCACACTTAATCACGTTTTACTCTTTTTAGAACACTGAAGAAATAGACTTCAAACAAATTTCATTTTCTTAACTTATTTCTATAAGATTTCAACTTTGATCATGTTTGGGAAACGTATATAAAATGACTTATAAATAAATTGTGGATAGTATATGTGGGTTCTTTGAAATTGGGGGAATACAAAAGTGATATGTGTGTTTATAAACAATTTATAAAATATGAGTCAAATATAGGCTAAAGTTGAGTGAAAACATTAGTCCCCTCACTGAATTTTCCAGATTCACCAATTAAATCTGATTTTTGTAGATGATCATAAGGCTACAAGTTATGCTCCGTCGTCATGCGGCTAAGTTTGAAATCAAAATCTTCCCTTCCATTCCTTTCCCTTCCTTTGATCAGCGTTTAAACCAATCCATCTTTCTTTTCTATTTCTCAATAAATGGTTAAACTCGTGATTCTTTGCCATTCAAAAGCAAAGGAGACCAATTAAATCTTGAGGTCAACGTAATTTATAACACGTTCAAGGATGAATTATCTTAAATATAAACAACAAATGCGTGATTTTTTTAATATATATTCAGTCACACTCGAAATCAATTAAATTTGTAAGATAAACTATCCAAAACACTTTAAGGAACGACCAATTATCTTAAAAAAGAAAAATCAATTAAATTTGAACCTTAGTTGTTTGATTTTGATAAAAATTAGACTTTTAGCAAATTTGATCAAAATTGATGAAATACGTAATTAAAAAAAAATTGATAAAAATTTATGAATCTTTTTTTTTTTATCAAAAAATACATCTAAAAAAAATGGATTTTGAGAAATTGAGGTAAGATGCTTACATTAATCACGGACAACATATTCCCCCGTATCTTCTGTCCATCATCCCGCACAAAAGTGTGCATAAAGCAAAAGTCTTTTGAAATTCAAAAGGGAAAGCCAAAAGGCGCTTTCATTTCCCTAAAAAGGAATCGCATTCTAATTACAACGTCAGTCCCCTCTCAACAGACCCCCACGACTGCACGCAGATTTGGGGTGTACGTCGGACACACGGCACGACATAGCTTCTAGCAAAGCATAAACGTATACCAAACTGCCACCACCACCCCCCCCCCCCGCCCCAACCCCGAATCAGTACTGTACAATCTCATAAATTTCAAATTTCACATTGAAACTCAAACGGTGAAGAAACTGGGTCAATGATTATCATCCATCCCCCAAGATAAGTTAATTTAATGTAGCCAAATCCAAAGCGCCTCCATTATTATTTTTTACATCATCTAGCTCACCACTAAGAAGAAAAACCCAAAATTGAAGTAAGAGAGAATCCAAATCCAAAACCAAAACCAGACTCTTCTTCTTGTTTTGAGCTGAAAGAATAAGGGCGTGGTTCGATATTGTAAAATTAATGGCTCACTCAATGAGAAGTGGCGGTGGGAAGTACTATGCGGTGGGGGATTACATAGTGGAGAGGCAAATAGGTTCGGGATCATTTTCAACGGTTTGGCATGCGCGCCACCGCATTCACGGCACCGAGGTGGCAATTAAGGAGATTGGCACGGCCAAATTGGATTTGAAGCTACAAGAGAGTCTCAAGTCGGAGATATTCATCCTAAAGAAAATCAATCACCCTAACATCATCCGTTTGCATGATATGATCGAGGTAGGTTCTATTATTTCCATTTTGAGAATTGTTTATGAAGAGAAGATAAAGTCGAAGAGCTTAGTTAGTTTTTATTTATTTCCTTTGGTTTTTTGAGTTTCATTGGAATGAGAAACTTCTAAATTGATGAATATCACTTGCCGTATATTATTATTCTATTATCTTTTAAATTTAAATTAAAGCAGCGTTTTGTTTTTGGAATATTATGACTATGGAGTTAAAATGTACAGTTTTTGCTTCAAGATTACGATGATATGAATTTGTCAATTTATGTATCTGATTTTATCTAGAATTTCCTTTAGCGATGTGGTTATTAGTCTGACAAAGTCACAAGCTTCTTTGCTTGGATGGATTGGGGATGACAAGGTATAGAATGAACAAGAATTAGACCCCCCCCCCCTCCAAAAAAAAAAAGGTTGGAAAAAATTAGGAACTTTAAGTATCCAGAATGCAAGAATGAAAAAGGAGATGGTGTTTGAATTTGGGTACTTGGGAATTCTAGTTGAAGTCTATTGGAGAATTTAAGTTGGAATTCAATTTGAGAGTTGGTAGTAGAATTGAAGAAGTCTTGAAGGAGTCCAAGTTGCAATTGGAGAAGGTTTTTCGATTTTGGCAGTTTTTACTCTTATTCCATCCTACGTATTTCATTATTGGTTTTACCCATTGTATGGGACACCTTATATTAAACTCTTCATTTAGGGATCTTAGCATTATATATATGTGGTGTACAACACATATTGAATCAATATTTACATTCTACACAATAATTTGTAATTCTCCATTATTGATATTAATAAATTCTCCTTTTCTACCCTGGTATATTTTTACCACGTAAATCATGTATTATTGTTTGATAAGATTTTCATATTGTCGTAGTATTATACTCGTTTAAATCATAACAAGTGGTATCAGAGTGATACGTAATTCTTAACAATTGGCTTAATCAATTCGAGGTTTATTTTTTGTGAAGACAACTATGAAGTATGATATTCCGCTACTGGATCGCAACACCAAATTTTTGCTTTGGCCGGTAAAGATGCGAGCAGTGCTCGCTCAGATGGATTTGGATGATGCGGTGGGATTTGACAAGATGCCCTCAACTTGGAGTGTGGAGGAGAGACAACGTAAGGATCGAAAAGCCCTATCACAAATACATATTCATCTTTCAAATATTTTTCAGGACGTTTTGAAAGAGAAAATCACTGCTACATTATGGTTGAAATTGGACCAGTTATTGCATGACGAAAAGCTTAACCAACAAATTGCATCTAAAGCAAAGCATGTATTCTCATCGTATGAAAGAAGGTCCATTATTGAAATATCACATAGTTGTTGCTGATTTGGAGACTTTGGAGGTCAATTATGATGAAGAGGATTTAGGGTTTATATTATTGTGTTCGCTGCCCACTTCATATAAGTCGTTTAGAAACACGATTTTATATAGTCGTGATACCTCATTATTTGAGAAGTTTATGATGTTCTGTTTTCAAAAGAGAGGATGAAGCAACCCAGAGG